>JAQOWM010000647.1:0-16417 GCA_029041755.1 Resseliella maxima | reverse complement strand
GATTCAATTAATGCCGGTGAAGAAACTTCGACATTGAAATATATTCCACAAAAATCGAAACAACCGCATCCACAGTCTCAGTTACAGAAAAATGCCGAAAAACCCACATGGAATGTAATCATTGCCAAAATTGTGAGCTCATTCAAATTGTAAGTATTTGTTTGTGAATGGAAATTGTTTGTTCTAACAAATGGATATTGGATTGGTTTGATTTCTAATAATTGTTACAGAAATATAAATACAAACATAACGGAACCGCTTGGTCAAGTGGGATTGGCGTTATTGGAAAATCCATCTGAAAAGACTTCAAAATTAATTATTTACAAAACAAAAGATCAAATTTTATCAACATTGCTACTAAACGAATTAACAAAAGTCTATTGGAAACCACCATATTTACAATACCATGATGATATGAAAGGATTTTGGAGTTTACTTTTTACAAGCGATTCCGAGTGCACTGATTTTTTTACAAAATTAGAAAAAGTTTGTGCAATTGATCGTCCTGGTCTATCAATACCAGACGCTATCGACGACAAAATTGATGAAAAAGATAAAGTAAACAATGAAAAAAAAGACGTGAGCTTTAAATCAAATGAAACAGTTATATCAGGAACATCCGATGAAACTGACACGCTTACTAGCTCAACTATAAAAGCAAAAAATGATGTGGTTTATCGTGTTGCAAAAATCGGTCATCAACTTCCAAGAATCCAATCAGTAGCCGATGATGACAGTGATTCAACATTGCCTTCAGACACGGAAAGAATTCCAAATGTTCAAATGATCAAAAAAGCAACAATGACATCGGCTCAACTGCCACCAAAACCGGCAAACATCTCAGTTGCATTGCAACCCCCATTTTGGCCATCATCAACAACATCATCATCAACATTTGACTTGAACACATTTGCTGCTGAAAATCGCATCCAAAACACTGAAATACGTATGAATTTATCGAAATTGGATACAAAAATCGATAAAGTTTTGGATAACATTGAACGTACGTATCATATTTGTAGTGATAAATAAAATGAATTTTAGGAACGACTTGGAAATCGGTGAAAATGACACAAACATTATTTATAAAGAATTTCGTAAAATAATTTTCATTCCTTTTTTTAATTCAGGTCTTCGATTGAGTTCATCGAATCCAAGCATTATGCCCGATAAAGAGGAGGAAATCATCAAATTGGAAGAAAAAGTATTGGAGCTAAAAAAGGAAAATCGCATGCTAAAAATACAGTTAAAGGAAAGTCAAATCAAAGCCAATGAAACGGTTCAAAAAGATGATGGAAAGTTGGCCGAGTTGTATATGAGCAACGAATCAAAAGATATCAAAATTGAAGAATTAAAAACTATAGAACAGCAACTCAAAATAAAAATCGATTCAAAAAATAATGAAATAGCAGAACTCAACGAAAAATACATGACTGAATTGAAAAGTTTACGTGAAGAATTGGTCATAACAATTGCGCAAAAACAAAAACTTAAAGATCAACTGCAAAGCTATAATTTTGGCAATGCAAACAATGGTGAAACAATTCGCAACATAATGAATCAATTTTATGTCAAATTATATCAAAGTATTGAAGGAAAAGAGCCAATGGTGTCGGCCGACATATTAAAATTAACAGCTGAAATAATTCGAAAACAAACAAACATTGCATTAAACTTGAATTGATTATCATTGTATTCGGTCGATTTATTTCATTCCGATTTATGCATTACGATTAAGTTAGGTTATCATTTTAAATGATCTATTGCGATTAAATGTACACGAAACATCAAATTTATTACTCGTTATAATTAAATAAAAAAAAAAAAACAAAATGAACGTATCTAAAAAATTGTTAGCTTTGACTTGTCTTTTCGTATATTTTGCTCTTTCTGTAGACAACTTTCTGACTTTTTCATGCGATCTAATTCAGTCTTTCGAATATCAAGCTGCATATTTAATTGCTGTGAAATCTGTGTACCATCCTTCTGTCGACGCAATGATTCTTGCAATTTTTGAATTTCCTTCTCCATTTTACGAATATCTTCACCAATTTTTAAGCTCTCAACATTCAATTTTCTATTCGTTTGCGTTTTTATATCCAGTTTTGGTTGTTTGACTGCTTTGTTTGTATTTTGATTTGAACCAGATGTGCTTGGCATACTATTGAATATGTTTTGATTTAGAAAACTGAAAATATCTTGATTTGCCTTTTCGCGTTCATATGCTTTGGCATTTAAAATCTCTTGTCTTTCCTGCTGTCGTTTTAGTTTTCTCTCAACACTGAACAAATCCTTATCACCGTTTGCCTGTTCACGTAACGCCATGCAATGATCTAAGCTTCGACCTGGTGGACACAATTGAGCACTTATTGGCACTACAATCCCTTCACCATTCTGTCCCAATCCAGTTCCAAGGACATAACCAAATTTTTGCAACATTCGCGATCCAAAGCCCTTTAAATTACATTAGTATTTTGTTAAATTCAGTTTTAATCAATTTTCAGACTTTCAATTGAGACTGTATTGAATATATGAATAAACCTACTTTTGTGTGTGCTTCCCAAGCTCCTAATTTTTGATCGGGTGCCGGTGTTAATAAGCTTTTCGCAATTAAATTCGCTTTTACAATTTGCTCAACATCATCCTCTTCCGATGCTTCAGACTCTGAGGCAATAAACGGCGTTTCTGCAAAAACAATATATTTACAATAATTCTCACATTTTTAAAATGTTATTTCATAAGAAAAATGAATTTTTTCATTTTTTTTCTCTTCACCTTCTTCAATTGGTAAAATGTCATGAAAATCACATTTGGCATCTTTTTTTGAATGATCAAATTTGATTTGGCAGGTTTTCTCATTAAAATCACTAGAAATAACACGGCCCTTATACCAAATATTATCGGATTGCTTAGCTAATACTGGATGCTTGATTTGATTGAGTAATGAAAAGTTTGGTTTATTATATTCCTTTAAATCGACATAACGTACACTTTCTCCATGTGAAAATCTAATTAAATGAAAAATTTCCGTTAATAAACTGTGCACACGGTAATTTTACATGAAATTCATATTTTAAAATTGCTCACCGACACTTATTGAACTCGAAACGACAATTGCCATCCAAATAAAATGGACATGGCACCATGTTTCGGTGAATTGGATTTGTGAATAAAACCATGACATTAATATCGTCCATTGAGTTTATTTGATTAATATCTGTTTCGAGACCACAAATCAATGCATTGTGATAGCTACGTGCTCCCCATGCAAATGTATATGGTGCCGAACACTTCCGACCGACGATACTATCAATTTCACTCTGTAAATATATTGAATTTTGCTCATTGATTCATGACTAAAATTGCATTTTTCATTAATTTTTTTTACCTTGAATTTTTCCACTTCATTTGGCGTTTGGATTTTTGAATTGTCCGTTGTTTTGCTACTGCTTGTGCCGTATTCATTGATTTCCGCCAAAAAAATGGCCATCTCTTGTGCATATGGATCTTCTACATCGTTTAATTCTTCGGTTGTATTGGATGTTCCCTGTAACTCATTTAATGTCTCTCGTGTCAAATCGAGTATTTCTTGCAAATCACATTTTAAATTCTCCAATGATGCTTTCTCCGTATCATTTGTACACACTTTTAATGTTTCACTAACCTGTGACAACTACAAATACCACAAATATTTAATTCAATATTTTACGATATAATTTGATTCCAGTCACTTACTTGTAATTCATATTGCTGGATAGAGCTTTGTAGCTCTTCAATCGATGCCATTTCCCTGCCAAGTGTCTCAATGCGAAACTATTCCATTCGTGTTTGGTGTTAATGTTGATTTATTTTATGGTCAAATACAATTTATATGCTATTAGACATTGCTCATTTTTATCCTAAACACTGCTGCCATACACAACTTTTCTATGAAGAAGTAAACAAATTTTGCAACTATGAATGCGATTGACACACAGAGTTTATTATTCTTACATTAACATTGCGTCTGCTCAAAAAACAACATGGCAACGCCATCTATATCTCAACAATGAATCTGCGAACAAACGATAAGAAAAAAAAAAACAAAATATTTTTCTCTTTCACTTTAAATTTTTTTTTCTCTTCATTGTCAATTAAATAAAATGAATTGGACTGAACTTTATAATTTTTTATCAAAATTTTAAATTTTTTAGCTTAAAATCATCGTTTAATGCCATTAATCACCCTAATTGATTTACATTAACAATAGACAAACGATAACAATAACATATATCCATCGACATATGGCTTTGACATTTTCGATTTTTTTTTTGTTCGTCTTATGCTTCCTTTTGACAGAAAACATCAATGAATGCAACGAAATCAAGTTAGTGTGAATATTAATACGATTTCATCTATGATTTTCAAAACAATTATGTAGAAGTGACTTTTTTTCCACCATTTTTTTCCTTTTATATTCATTTTGAGGGAAGAAAAAATTCGAAACGTTTGTGAAAATGTGTACGGGATTAAAAATAGATTAGGCAATATATTTTTTCTATGGAATTTGTTTCATTTTTATTTTGGTGATAAAATTGGAATTTAGTGTTGAAAAACGAAACAGACGGAAAATTATTTCTTTATTGAATTTTGCGTAAGCATTTTAAATTGAGTTAACACAATGAGCGCAGAATGTATTTTGGATTCAAATCGAAAAATAAACATAATAAATGATCGAGAAAAATGTTTGTTAGTGGACAAACAAAATGGGCATTTATTTGCAGAAAATTGTAAAATTAAACGCGAAAAATCGCCTAGCACATGTCACAATAATAATGACATAGTGAACGAGACAACTGATAATTTACGTACAATTACGGAGAAAAAGAATGAAAACAATCATTTAATGCAATCAGATGGCAATGGAAAGCGACAAAAAACTGTTTGTTATGATTTTAAAAAAGGCATTTGCCGTCGAAGATTTTGTCGGGTAAGTTGAAAATTGGCATATGTTTTGATATTTTCTAATTTTGTTTTGATTGTTATTTTGTAAATATATTTTTTTTTTTGCAGTACCCTCATGTGATGAATGCTGATCAGGTGATTTTTTGTCATGACTATCAAAACAATGGATGCTTTCGGGCCAACTGCAGGTATGTCACACATTATAATTTAACTAAACTTATTTACATCTATATAGTTTATAAATTTCATGATTGATTGATAATTTTGTTTCATATTTTAGATTTATTCATCGTTCGATAGAAGATGAAGATCATTATAGAGCTTATGGAGTGTTTCCAATGCCAACAGAGCGACCTGTGAATGCAAATATGAATCAATCAGAACATCATATATCGCCGACGCATCCACCACCTCCACCACCACCACCACATCCTCCGCACATGAATTACTATCCGAATCATGAAAATATTATGGCAAATCAATTACCGCAACAAAATCAATCAGCATCATTTACACTAAACACATCGATGCCATTGGTATCACGGCGGCGATCGTTTGGCATGACCGATAGCAATCATGAATCAATTATACCAACAAAACGGCCACATATGGAAGATGTAAGAACATCAAATGTACCAGCACCATCATACAATACACAAACTAATGATACAACGCATCAATGTCGATTTGTCGAGCAAAATGTTGGACAGGCCGTGAATGCGCCATCAACAACCGTACCAAATTCAGTTGCCCAAGTACAATCGGTATCTGCACCACAAACCGTTACTTCAGTTGTCATTTCTGAAGATGTGATAAATATTTATCGGCTCTATGAAGAGCACAATTTATTGCGCAGACGTGTGGAAATCAACGAAGAACGATTACAAGAATTACGTGCAACAAACACGTATTTATTACAACAAAATGAGCAACTGAGACGACAAACACAATGTAGTTGCACAAATACTATTGTGAATCCAGTCACACTAACAACTGCTTCACAACAATCGGCAACACCGGTGAGTAAATTGCATTTCATTATCGCAATATGTTTTCTTCTTTTTCTAAATTCACATGTTTGATTTTATTTCTTTCATTTTTAGGTTATAAACGCAGTATCAATAGCACCAGTGCAAATGCAAGCAACGCCCATTGTGAGTATAGCAAGCATAGCACAACCGCAAACACAAATTATCGCAAGTAATGCACCGATAGCAATAGCAGCAAATACATCCCAAGGTCAACAGCTTGCATTGGCTAGTACACAACAAGCTGGACAAATACTTGGTACACCACAAATTACGCTTGCTACAGGTAATTTTTCATTGAATAAACAGCAAAATGATTAAGCATAAAATGAATTTTAATATTTTATTTGATTACAATTTGCAGCTCCCTCAATGGGAATCACAATGAATACGTCACAGCCACTGGCAATGTCGGCAAATGCAACACAGCCTATTATATCATATCCTGTGATGACACATAGCATTTTACCACATTAATTAAAAACCATTTTACCAACATTGCTCAAATTTCACAACTGCTTCCTTCGCGAATGCAAAATGGCTAATGTATTTAGTTTATAGTTGTTTGAAAATGTTTTCTTTAGAAAATAAGGCAATTTTTTTTCATACTATTAAGTTATTTACTTAACTGTAATGAATTTTCATGTTCTCCAATTGTCAGTTCAAATTAAATTTATTCTTATTTAAAAAAAAAGAAAAAATACTGGCCTTTTCTTAACAATATGCATGAATTTTAAACCGAAATTACAAGTAATATTTATTAATGGTGTAATAATAAAATGATAAAATCTGAAACCATGCAACAATTTATTTGAAAATTACCATTTTGAATATACATTTCAGCTCTTAAAGCAACCGCTTTTATTATGAAATCGAAAGTACTTTGATCAGGAATTATGAATCTTATTGTTTATGAATTAATTATGGACAACTCCAACAGATTTGATATAATAATTACCATCCAAAACGGTCGTATCGGAGCTATGTAGTTCGTCGCTCAGGCTATATACAGTCTATTGCGAGACGCCCGCCTCCACTACATTGTGTAGTGTAATGAACAGTAGTCCTATTTTATCTATCAAAAACTGCTTTTAAGCTTGGAAATGAGTCGCAAGCCCTTTGGAAGTAGTTGATGATCTTATAAATATCTGGGGTTTCCTCCGGCCACAAGAACATGAAATCGGCACTGAATACATTTATCGCAGCACACCTATCGGAAAAAAAATTAAACTCTGTACAGTACAAAGCCATTTTCAGTTCTTGTCAACAAAATCATACCCAAATATAATGCTTATTCTACTTTCCACCAGATTTGTGACGATTTTTTTTGTCATTTGCTTATGTCTAAATACTTGTTATTGTTGTTGTTCATTTCATGGCCCTGTCCGGCCATTTCGTTCCCATATTAAATTGGCCAATTCGTTCCGCTCTGTTTCGGATCTCCTTCAGATTTTCACACTCAATAATTAGGAGGGAGAAGGTTTCTGACCCTCTATCGCAGATTCTGCAGTCTGGGTCGTCTCTTAAACCCATTTTATTGAGGTGATAGTATATCTTAGCGTGGCCCGTGATTATGCCCACTGCAATTCTAATATCATTTTTGTTTAGATTTAAGAGTTTCTGAGTAATCTTTGCATCGTAACGCGTGATAAATTTCTTTGCTTGCTCACAATGAAAGCTGCCATTCCAATTAAGAAGGAGTTGACTTTTAATACGACTCTTGGATTGGTTTTTGACTAGCGAATAAGGTCACAGGTAGAATTGGCTCAGGTCCAATAGGCGCCCGGTTTGCCATTTCCCCTGCCAATTTGGGGACCAGGCTATTCCACTCCCTACTGCCACATTCGGCTAACGAACATAAGTCCACCAATCCATTCATCCATCCATCCATCCTGATCCATCAAATCAATCATTCATTCATTTACTCATACACATATCGATCAATACAATCTCCATCCACTCGTCGTCCACTGATCATTCACTAGCCATCCACTGGCCATCCACCGGCCATCCACTATCCATCTTTCCATCCATAGAATAACAGATGGATGGATGGATGGATGGATGGTGGACTTATGTCCGTTAGCCGGGTTCCTATATCCATATAGATTTCTATTGTTTGTAAAAATGAGTAATTCTGATTTACTTGGGTTTACTCTAAGCCCCCAGTTCCAAACACCATCCCTCCACTATTGCTATTGTAGTACTACAAACAACAAATAATTTATCAATTTATTTATTTAAAATGGAAATTTATTTGTATGAACATCTGTAAAATGTCTATTAAGATTAGATTTAAATATATTTTACTGACTTGCAGAGTCAGAGATTTTGTAATAAATGATGATCTAAATCTCTGGTTTTCACTTATTGTAGACTAATTCTTGTAATCAATGTGGCATTCTTTGTATATGTTTACATTTGAAGAGCTTTGATTTCAAGACATTGACGCCACCTATACGATTTATCAATGTGTACTGACTATACCAACGGAAACGGCAAAGAGTTACATATTTGAAGTAATCTCATTCAATTTATGCCGTAGTACATCGATGTACATGCCTGCGGCATTCAGTGCACGACTCACTTGATTTGGCATGAAAATGTAGTATATAAATCGTGAATGAAAGCACAAACATGAAAATCCAGTGGGTTTAGTTTTGATATTCATTCAATTTCACACCGTATAGATGGCGTAAGAGGCAATTATTTTTTTTTACGAATGTAACTTCGTTGTAATTTAACTCAATTTATATATTTTAATTTATCTCTTGAATTAAGAGTCTTGACCATATATTATAATCTGAACCGGTATTTGTGGGAAGCGCCATTTTCGTTTATAATATGAAAAACTACTAATATATTAGAGATTATTTATTATTTTTAACTGTAAATTCTATAAACTAAACTTTCTTGGTCAATTGTAACATTGATTCAATCCGACAGCCTCTGAATTGGCCTAGATTTAAGAACTTGTACAGTTCAATTCCATAACAAATTCATTTTCGGGTAATTATTTAATAATAATAATATGATATTTATTAAGATTTCTCTATAAAACAACTTTATAGTTTTACATTAGTTACAGTTAATAATATTCTAATACATATTTTTTTTTTATTTATTTTCGAACATTTTCAAAGAATCAACTTGTCTAATTTCATTTGGAATGGCATTATAAAGTTGAATTCCCCTATAAAATAAGGCATTTTGGCTACATGCTTTGGTAGCAGTAGAAACTGCTATTGTGTTAGCTCCCCTAAAATTTCTATTGTGAATTGTCTGTATTCGATTTTTTCTGTGAGATATTTTGGAGCTAGGCCGTTCACAATTTTATATATAAATAATAAAGTTCTAAAAATTATTTGTTGCTTAACATTCATAAATTTCAACGAATTGAATAGAAAATTTAAATTAGTATCACGGTTCACACCTAAAATTTGCCTCATGCATTTAACTTGTAAATTTTGAAGCCGATCAATGTTAGATGTGCTGGATAATAATAGTATAAATGCGCAATAAGAAAAATGAGGTTGAATGAGTGACTTGAACGAGAACAGAAACGAAACCAACTTAAAAAAATTCATGATGATGTGTATACAAAAACGTTATTGACCACCTGGACAATAACGATAAACACGATAAGTGAACATCCGGATTATGGAAAATTAGCACATTCAATTTTAAATATGATGTCATATATGCAACCAAATCAAATACCAACAGAAATATTAACAAGCATTGCAAATGACAATGTTGAAGATGCCATTCTTCTATTGGATGAATATTGAAAGAGGGCGAATGGGTGGAATTTGGTAGAGATTTAGAAAAAGCAGGGCAACAGAGGAATAAAGTTTTCTGGTCGAAGGTTAAGAATATCCGTAACGGTGGGAAGAATCAAGCGCCAGGTGCTGTATTAGATAAGGCAGGGGAGTTAGTGATTGGTAGAAAGAATGTGTTGAAACGTTGGAGAGAATATTTTGAGGAACTTCTGAATGTTGATAATAGAACAGATTTGAGTGTTAGCGCGAATGCAAGTGTGAATGAAGTCGAAGAAGAAGAAATAAGCATAGGAGAGATAGAGTTGGCGGTTAGAAAACTAAGTTGGGGCAAAGCAGCAGGAGTGGATGAGATTAGGAACGAATATTTAATTTGCAGTGGTTCAGTAGGGATTCGATGGTTGCATCGGTTGTTCAATCTAGCGTGGGATTCATCAGTTGTGCCGAAAGAATGGGGTGGTGCTGTTATCTCTCCTCTCCATAAGAAAGGAAGTAATAAGGATTGCAACAACTACCGTGGAATTTCTTTATTGAGCGTTGTCGGAAAAGTATATAGTGCAATTTTAGAAAAACGTACCAGAGCTATTGTCGAATCGCTCTTGGATGAAAACCAATCGGGATTCAGACCGATGCGCGGATGTCAAGATCAAATTTTTTGCATGAGACAACTAATAGAGAAGTTCCATGAGAGAAACAAGGATATGTATGTATGTTTTGTTGATTTGCAAAAAGCGTATGATTGCATACCTAGAGATAAGCTCTGGTCGGTGTTGGGTGAATATGGTGTGAATGGTTCCCTGCTGAGTGCAATTAAGAGCTTGTATAGATATTGTGAAGCGGCTGTGAGAGTAGATGGGGAATTGAGTGAATGGTTTGAAGTGCGAAATGGTCTTCGACAGGGCTGTACAATATCACCGCTTTTATTTATAATTTATATGGACAAACTGATCAAGTCAGCTAAGCTGAGAGGTAACGTAGTTTTGGGGGGAAACATTATCTCCGCTCTTGCATATGCGGATGACCTAGTATTGTTTGGGGGCTCAGAACAAGAGCTTCAAAACAGCATTAGCGATTTAGAAGCGGCTTGTACGAACTATGGAATGACCATTAGCAGCTCAAAGACACAGGTTATGCATATAGGGAAAGATAGGAAACAAGTAATTTGTATGTTGAATGGAGGTGTGCTTGAGCAGGTGTCGCAATTCAAATATCTAGGATGCATCTTTTCGGAAGATGGCAAACTGGATAAGGAGTTCGAACATCGCAGAGTGAATGGTAACAAAGTTGTTGCTCAACTTAGGTCACATGTTTTCAATAAGCGAGAGTTGAGTAAGGAGACGAAGTTGATGATTCATGGGTCAATCTTCAGACCAACTATCATGTATGGCAGCGAGAGCTGGGTCGATTCAAATAATTTAATTCATGGTTTGGAGGTGGCTGATATGAAAGTTTTACGTATGATTTCGGGTGTGTCGCGTAGGGATCAATGGGAAAATAGAATTAGGAATGAAAGAATACGGGAAGATTTGAATGTGGATTCGATTGATGAAGTAGCAAGAAAGTCTAGGTTGAGATGGTTTGGTCATGTACAGCGTATGAATGAGTATCGTTTGCCAAAGTTAATTTTGAATGCTGAAGTGAATGCACCGAGAGGTAGAGGTAGGCCGCGTAGACGATATTTGGATTCGGTAAAAAATGATTTGAATGAAAGAGGGTATGGCTGGAATAGGGAAACTGAAGACCTGGCTCTCGATAGGGTATGTTGGAGGAGAATTGTTGTTGGCCGACCATTACAAAACAGACCAGACGCTGAAAGGCATTAATGGTCTTTAAATGATTGTTGTTGTTGTTGTTGTAAAATTGAAACTGATCAAATGGTGAATGTACATGAACTTGTACAAAAATCAAAGAGATTAAATTTGAAAAAACAAAATATCGAAGAATCGGTACTGCGTGACATTTTTGATTTATTTGATAAGATAGATGGTTTTGAAAAATACCCATATTATGCACTATCGGCATGGGAACACGTTGGTGTACAACATCAAAATTTAGCACGAGATTTTTCATTAAAAATACAATTTGTACAAATGAAAATATTTTCTAGACATGGACAATACGATAAAATGTTGAAAATATGTGAAAACGTTTTAAAAGATTCATCCATGCATCATCCAATTGAAATTCAATTGAAAGCGTTACGATACAAATATTCAGGTTTGGTGCATACAAAAGACATTAATGGTGCTGTTATTATTGAAAAAAAATTCCTAAAAGTGATGATGAAATAATAAATCCAACGAAATGTTTACGATTGAATAGAAGAAAACGGAGTACCAATCAATGTTTATTTTCGAAATCTGATGTTGAAAAATTTACCATTGGTGAAATTGGTATGCATAATGTTGCAGAGTTAACTATAGATGCTGAACAATTTTTAAAATTCATAAAAACAAATCCAAACAGCGAAATGAATGCACAATTATTACAATTTGTTCAGGATAAATATGTGCACATAAACACAGACGATAAATATAAATTTATGTTGGAACACGTACTCAATTACGGGGATTTCGATCAATTAGCCATTAATAAGCATATGGATCATCAATTACTTGGAAATATTAATCGTAATGCCCACACCGAAATACCAAAGCCCATACCAAAATGGCAAAATCGTTTATCAGAAGCATCGGGCAGTATAATGTTATTACATGGCATTTATGGTAGTTCTGTTACCTGTTCAAACGGAAAATTGAATGAATGTATTTTTAGTACCAGCGGTATTGCATGGTCATTTATATCGCAACCAATTGAACGTGAGCTCGTTACTAAATTAACACCAAAACTGGTAAAGTTTTCATCGTCAACTAGTAAAGTTATTGGAAATGTTTTACCAAAAACTCGATTTATGATTCATTTATTTAGTTCGAACATGGCTACATCTGTAGCACGTGGAGCAGGCGGCGCTTTGGGTTGTGCATTTGATATAATCGATGTTGGTATTCAAGTAAACACCCTTATCGATTGCAATAAAAGAACAAATAGTGAAAATCCATGTACCGAACGAGAGATTCGAGACAGTATTGTATCGATGTCTATCGATGGAGTATCATTTATTTGTGGAATAACATTTGCAGCTGCTGCTATGCCGCTGTTGGACTCATTGTAGGCGTTGGATTGTTTATGGTTCAAATCTTGTACAATGGCATCAGCGCAGTTGTAGAATATCATGAAAAATATCATACAACCGACGCCGAAAATTGGAGTATATTATGGAGAACAGCTTTGTTTCAAAATATGGCAAGCGATATACAAGCATTAACATCTCGTACACATTTTATTGAGTCTCAAGCACAAACAATGTGGAACATTTGAAATGAATATCCAGTGAATGTGAAAGCATTTAGTATGGGATTTGGTGAAATCTGCAATAATCGTACAGAACAAAGTAATGCATATATTTATTTAAATGATAAATCTCAAAGGTATACAAAAGTGTCACGAGTAGTGCCGACAGCAATTGAACATGCTGAAATGATTTGTTTGCCAACGAATACATATCAAGAATTTGAAAAGGGTATATCGGGATACGTATTCAGTGCACAATATTTTTGTAAAAATTCCATGGTATTTACCGATAAAAGGCGAAATGGTAATTCAGTGATTTTAAATCTTGAACTAGCTAAAAGCGGTCAAATTATTGGCAGTAACCAGAGACGTAAATGCGTAGACCATAAAGTCGATAGCCGGCCCATGGATCGGTCGATCCATCCATGAACGGTATGGACTTTTGACGCTTCGCATAGACTGAGAACAATGCGCCTGTGGTATGTGCACACACTTTATAGCTTGTTCGTATACGCCGCACACGCAGCCGTATCGAAACACAATACTATACGTTACGCAAAGTCAATCCATACAATGGATCGACGTCTATCCATTGGTCCATGATATAGACCGTGGACCAAGTCTCTGGCAGTAACGAATGGAATAATATTTTTTTAATTCATGGCAGCACTCCCGAAAGGTATATATTTATTTTGTTAAATCAACAATCATAGCTTTTGATATCAGAAATTCAGGGTCAAGCCCAAAAATGTAAGGCTGCGCTTATATTGACCCACTCACACTGCAAGGAGGATCACGCCACCTCAATCACCTCAATATCAAAACCTTTGATCAACATTAAACATTTCCAAATAATGTTGATTTCTTTAACACATTTTTTTTCACAGTTTATACGTGCGTGGTGGCAATTCCGTTACAAATCGGTTTATGCTTTTTGAAATTCCATTTTCGGCACGTATTAACGGTGGTTCTAATGCGACAAACATAATCGATTTCAGTCAACCATGTACGTATATCTTTGTATTTTATTTTTTTTTTTTCGTTATTATTTTCTGAAATTTCTCTCGTTCCTTTAAACAAACAGATGTTGATCAAGAACAAAATTATCGACGATTTATATTCTATTATTCGAGCGGTCATTTTTCGGGAACTGGCCTTTTTGTTGTCAACGATCAGCTCTATTTGAATTTTGATGATAAATTTGATGAAAGTAATGATTCGAGAAGCTATTACTATATTGGAATTGCCAATGCAATGGACCATGTAACATGCGAATTACATGATCCATGCAAACAAATAATAATCGATGCAGGCGGTGGAAAAATGGAAATAGTTGATTTAGGATTCATTCATTGATATTAAAAATGGTCGAATTAACATTATATTTACGGAATTTGAATTAATTAATGGTGATATGCAAATGGTTTATAATCCAAAGCAAAAATTATTGAACATTACGATGCATTTCAATGATAGTAAATATTTATTGACAATTTATAATTACAATTATCCAGATGCAATGAAAACAATTTTATTATTTAATAAACATAATCATAATATTGTACCTCGAATTTCACAAACGACAAATCAAACAGAAATGATTATGATAACTGCATTTGAAATGCATATAAAATGTTCAGATGAATCGTGGAAAAATCTAATAGAAAATCATCGAGATACATGCACAAGTATTTTGGATATCGCTAATGAAGTGCAAGTGTTAACAACCATACATTTTGGAAATGATAAAAAATTTATTGTCGGTTCGTATAGTCGTGATATTATTCATATAAATGATAAATATACATTTGCTAAAGGTCGTGAAGGTCATGACATATACAGTATCAATGATTTTAATGATGAAAAACAACGAAACATAACCATTTTTAATTATGCACTAGATAATGTTTTGGATTTTATTTTGATGCCGAAAATTCCGCGAACATTTTTAATTCGTGAACAAAGTATATTTCTTACATATGATAAAACAACAATTGAAATTCGCAATTATCGAGCATCTGTACACGATCAACATGTGATTTTTATAAATCAACAAACAATGGAAGCATTTATTCCATTTGAAAATACAAATAGATTGGTTCGATTCATTCATGCAACTAAAACGCGAAATATATTTGTACTGCAGTCAACATTTAATGATTCCGAATTGATTATTGACACATTGATAAATGATTTGGAATTATATAGAAACGATAAGAATCTATTAGTTTTACGAACAACCACTGAACATCCATTTATTATTGAAATCGAGAATTTTTACATGAATCCAGATAAATGGAAAGATGTTTCATGGTTTTTATATAATAACGGCACATTTACACGGTATTATGATATTCTATCCGCGAATATTATCGATTATAAAATGAAATTAAAAGAAGATTTTTACGATATATTTGAAGAATATGTACTTGATTTTAATGCTTCTCATGTTATTCGACATAATCAAGAAAATCGTATTGGCCTGTTGACAATTAAAACCGTTTCACCAAAAAATATTCAACTTTCACGAAATAACAATAATTTGGTATTTACCGATCGTGAATCAAAAAATAAAATTGAAATTGAAAATTGGAATTTAAATGAATCACATCGAATTTCGATTGTACATTTTTCAGAACCATTAGAATCAATTACAATTCGTGAATTGGATCGATTTAATTTGCAAAAAATTAAAAACATTATTCGATAAAGCAGCACAAAATTTTGAACAACAACAAAAGTTTACGCCATTAACGACAATTAGTGTAAAATGTTTGATTTCAATTAATGGTTTTAATCAAGAGATTTCGACACGGGCATGCATTGGTTTTAATTCAATCGATGAACAAATAAAATTTGTAGAAAAATATTGTCAATTTGAAACATTTGAATTATTTCAGAAGAATTCAAGCGTAACCGAAATTCGTGCACTTTTATCTAAACTACGAAATGATATCCAATTAAATGGATACACTGAGCAAGTATTGAACGATTGTGAAGATTTTTTCAATGATGTCTTCCATTCAGAGTATTTACCAAACAACAACAACAACAACAACAATCATTTAAAGACCATTAATGCCTTTCAGCGTCTGGTCTGTCTTGTAATGGTCGGCCAACAACAATTCTCCTCCAACATACCCTATCGAGAGCCAGGTCTTCAGTTTCCCTATTCCAGCCATACCCTCTTTCATTCAAATCATTTTTTACCGAATCCAAATATCGTCTACGCGGCCTACCTCTACCTCTCGGTGCATTCACTTCAGCATTCAAAATTAACTTTGGCAAACGATACTCATTCATACGCTGTACCAC
>JAQOWM010000565.1:0-173062 GCA_029041755.1 Resseliella maxima | reverse complement strand
AAATATTTAAATGTGAAAAATATTTAGTAAACCGAATGAACAAACAACAATAAACAAGATGTCTTACATCCATAAGATGAACTTTTCCGCACTGAAAATCCAACACATTAAATTTATCCAATTTCTGTTACGAATTCACTACATTTTATATTAAAATAACATGTTTCACGTTTTACCGTAATCAAAACCACTTTCTCTCTAACTAAAGTAGTCCCAAAGTATAAGAATCCTTGGAATGGAAACTTGTAGAGGAAATGCGTGTTTGAAACCAAAATAAGATGAATTAGGCACGATATTTATTTCTCCGTTTAAAATAAACCGAAAATGACTGACGAATTATGCTCAAAATTGCATTTTTACTTCTGTGTAAGGAATTTTCCACAGATTTTTAAATGTAGCATCTCCATTCACGGTTCAAGTAACAATAAATTCAGCGAAAGCAGAAAATCAAAACCTAATTGTTTTGGTGAAATAATATTAGTTTTATTCGAACTTCGAACATCATAAAATGCCATTTTACATTCTTTCCCATACAAAAGTGTAATTTTCCGCCAAAAAACCAAACTAGAGACTGAACTATAGAATGGAACTGACATTCTATGGTTCGAGGGCCCACAATTTTTTCGTAAAAAAATATGAGTTTCCTCTGACGAAAATGCCGTAATATGCCTATTTTGGACCCTTTTCAATGAAATGTTTTCATACAAAAATCATTATTTGCACTGAATATATCTTCATTTAACGGATCCACAATGCGGTCCCCATCCATGGATGACAACTCTATGATTTCTATTCCTGAACTATCATGTGGGATGAGCTATCATGTTAACAAATTTGTGTGTACAGCTTAATGGGTACCACACGCTCACATTACGACGCTCTGAAAACTGGTTTTTCGTGTTCTTCTAGGTTCAAAACGCCGAGAAAAATTATTTTTGGGTGCCTTTTATTTTTTGACCGTTTACAATACTTTTACGCACAACATGCTGTGCAAAAGTTCTGTTGTGTGTTTATAACATATATATTACAATCAATCAAATCAATTTTCAATAAATTCAATTCAAATTTCAAAACCGATAAATTTGAACAAATATATATCAGTCTCTGCTGTTTTCAATGAAGAATTTTATATATTTGGTTTACTTTTATATTCTGGAACTATGTCCACCCAAGAAGTATAGTTGCAATAAATTGCAAACATTTTATGACACGGAAATTGATCTCAAATTTGAATGAAAACATGAATGAATTATGACATATTGAAAACCGACTAATCTCAATCAATTCACAAGATTTGACAGTTCTGCAAATTGCGGAATATTTAATATAAATCCTCCCTAAATTCCAAGTTATGAATTATTTCAAAGGAGCAAATGCAAATTCTAATGAAGAACTAAGAATGCGCGATAAAAAAATATATTTAAACAAAGAAGTAATCAAAGCAAGCAAGACATTCTAAGAAATCATGAGAAAAGACTGTAATTAGAACACATTTTCGAAAACAATTATTCAGAACGACGTATATTTCAGTCATTAATTAACGTGATATATGTGGATAATAGAATCATTCATTCGAAGAAAATAGATTGTCGCTATGAAATTAGATAAATGTGAAAATAGATATACGTATTAAATTGTACAAATAAGTATTCTCACTTGAATGACTATAGTCACCCAGAGTAATTTGACTGCGAATATTCCAACATTTGGTTTAAAATGTCATATTTCCAACGAAAGTTGTAAAGTTTACAGCTATGGTTGGAATTCTGAACATGGCACATTTGTTTGCATTAATACCAATGCATTAGCGTATTTGGTTGTAAATGTGACATTTCGATTGCGCGCTAAAGCGAGTTAGTATTAGAGATAACAAATCTGTCATGTGGAATACCAACCATGGTTGGAAATGTTACAATTTTCGTTGGAATTAATATGAACTATACGTAGGGTTGTTTAAATGACAGACACATTTCTGTGGGTGTACCAAGATGGGCAGCGGCTAGCCGTATCCAAATAATAGAAACAACGGTATGCAGCACCCGAACAATGCATTACACAAGCAATTGAAACAATAGAATGCGGTATCCACACAACGGAAACAATGATATGCAGTACTCAAACAATGACCAGTCATCACCTGATCGTCTGTCATATGCATTCCTTGGTCCATTTGGTTTTCTGGTGAAACAACTCACTCGTTTACCCCATGAAGCGCTTCAAGGATTGTCTAATATCGGTAGATCGAGTAGATTAAATGGGGGTTCAAATGACTTCGGTAACAATGGATTGAATGTTGGCGCAAATGGATTTGAAAACAATGGCTTAAATGGTGGTTCGAATGGATTTGGTAACAATTGTTTTCGAAAATCTTTGTGAAAACTCAATTATTTTTATTATATTGAAATAAATGAAGCAAATGATTTTTGATTCAGAATTTTTATGCATTGAAAAATAAATAAAAATATACAAAAACAATCAAAATGTTTAAATTCACCCAAAATCATCATAAACCACAGGACAGTTTATTGCAAACACTTAACATTACATTTCCAATCTATTTAGGACTTAAAGTTTGAGTGGCCTAAGCTATTGTTCATATTGATGAAAATATTTAATAATGCATACGATAGATCTATGAAATTAAAATGTAAAAGTTATAAAACATATGAATGAATTTCAGAATCTTGATTAAAAATGCCATTCGCTGGCCTTAACAGAGTACTTATAGATTGTGCCATACAATTTTTAATTACCGATGAAACATACTGCGGAAAGTATTTTTCAATATTTTGTTTGAAAACGTTTGCAAGCCATCAGCATTTCTATATATTTATATAACGCTCACTTACAGAAATAATTGAAGATGCCATTTTCGAACAGGTTATTGTCACAAGCGACACATAAATTTCATTTGTCAATAAACAACTGAATATTAAAGCAAGCGAATGAAAACGAACATCAAAATAAAAGATAAAATATTTCTTAAATGCTGTTTTTCAGACTAAACTAAGATGAATCGTAAGTAATATACATCGAATTTTTAAAAATGAATAAACTTCAAAATGGCTATGAATTCTCTGAAAAAAATTTGATTCATATGTCGGCAATTTGTTTGACTTTTTTTTGCCAATTTTTCATTCCAAGAAATAATAATGTATGATTCACTGAATATTTCACATGATTTCTTATTAATTAAACTGTGTGTTGTTGATGAACTAACTTCTTCTGTTAAAAAATCAAAAATATCAAAATTAAATCTTCTATGGATTCGTAACCTGTTCGAATACCTAAGCTACTTAAAAATGCGTTAAAATAGAATAAAAATGTTCCAAGAATGTACTATATATGTAGCTGAACAAATTTGATATTATTTCAATGACATATGCATCATCTGATTGATTTCTATCCAGTTATGAAAAAATTTTGTTCATTAACATCTTTATTTATAAAAAAATTTGTAAGATTAATTGAAACCGATTCAATATGCTTTATTACATTAATTCGTCACCTTAAATAATTGAATATTAAAATGTTCACACTTTTGAATTCTTCTTTCTCTTGTGAATTGTATGGATATTTGGAAATGATGAATTTGATTCTTGGATATCAAGTGCAATCTAAAATGATTTATATTTTAATCTGTGAATCATTTATGAATTGAAACTTGGAACGAAATATGCTGGAAATTATTCAAATAAAGTATATATTTATTAAATGAAAAGTGATGAAGCACGTACACTTCGCAAACACAATTAACGAAAGAGAAATTATGAAAATTTGTTTAAAATTTGCATTAACCTTGAAAAAGTTCACAGCACTTTCAAGATTGAACTGAATAAATTAATATAAACGTTTTCAAAATGTTAAAAAAAAACATTGTTTGGCTAAAATGGAAGTTGTACGAAAGAGACAAAAGTTATTTGCAAACTTGTTTTGTATATATTTTTTTCCATATCAAATCAAGTTTCAATTTTAAGAAATTATATTCTTTGAATATTCAATATCCGAAAATGAATATTATAAAGATCTCATTTATGAGTTAAATCTTATCATGATAAGATGCAGATTTATGTGTAGAACAAATGCTCATATTGAGAATCTCAGTAAAAATCGATTATTAAACAATAGTTTTTATTGATTCAGTTCAATAATAATTCATTCAAATATAATAATATTTGCGTACAGTCTCTTTGGAATTCTTTTTAATTTCTTATTTTGAACGTGCTTAATATATGCATTAGTATTAATTTAAGATTGAAATAAAAGTGGAACATTTATAATATTTTATTTATTTTGAACATATTGTTCAAATTGATTTAATATTGTGTGTTTAAATAAAGTGAGAAATAGGTAAAAATGAATCTTCAAAAAAAGACAACGTAAGTTAATTTCTTCATAAATGAAAAGAAATCGGAATTTATGAGATAAATTAATCTCATTTTTGTGCTTTATTCATATTTTGCAATTTCAAAGTTTTTTTTAAAAATATCGAAAAATACTCTTTGAAAAAATGATATTTCAGTAATACAAATGAATCAAGTGGTAAACTTCCGGAACACCCAGATACCATTTCATTAGATTCCGATGTAAATTCGGAAATAGATGTGGAAGAAGTGGTTAAGCATGGAACTACTGGCGAAGTGAGTATCTTAAGAATTTATATTGCTAGTTTGAAAAAAAGAATTAATATTCTTTGTGTGTTTAGGTTGTATATGCACTTTTCCATGAATTTTGTTCAAATGCTAGTATAAATGGAATTAGATATTTTACGGAAAATGGACGACATTGGAGTGAAAGGTTCGTAAGCATCGAATGAAATTTACAATTAATTCGATACGTGTGCTGCTCCGTATATTGATAGCTTTAAAAATGCCAAATGATGTCAGTTAAAAGATGAGTTTTCATAAAATTCACATGAGCGCTTTATTTGTTATTTGTGTTGAAAATTTTGTCTTTGTAAAAATAGAATTAACTCATGAACATTTTCACGATTTTGTGATTATTTTTTTCTTATTTTTAATGCAAATTATCCCAACAACACCAAACACCGGTTCACTTTGAAGAAGAACACACCTTCATCGAACATTATGATGGAAAATTCAAATTTTGACTGACGAAATTAATATTGTCAAAGCTGTGAATATATTAAGTAACTTACGTTCAACGTTTTTCCAACATTTTTAATTTCGAACAGACTCCTGTGGATCATTCTATTTTGTGCTTCACTTTATCAGAGCGGAGATATGATACATGATTTATGGATAAAATGGAGAGATACTCCAGTGATTATAAGTTTTTCTGAAAAAGCCACACCAATTGCATCAATACCGGCTTGCGTTGTGATTTTTTTTTTAATGCTACTGGAGGAATGTTACAAGCCAATTTTAACATATGAAGGACTTTGTTTCACATATAATGCACTAAATTCGGATGAAATTTACACAGAAGAGTGAGTTATTATTTACGTATTCAGTTGAATATTCTCGTGTCGCTCTAATAAGCAAGAATTTAAATTTATTCCATTTTATTCTGTTTATTGGAAGCGCTTCATTTTCATGGCCAGTTTCGTTCGACCAAATTATTGGTGATTTTTCTCGGGTGCAGTGTGGCTTAGCACGTCCCTCACCTTAAATTTATTTTGCTCGAAACAGTAATGGTTGGCCACGGAGCTCGTCGTCCCCGGGAATTGACCGGATTTCCACATTTGAAGACCGCTTTGAATATCGGAACATTGAATTTGAGAGAGGGTTTTAAGTTGAAGAAGTATGTTGGAGAAGAATTGTTAAGGGGCAGCCATTATCAAACAGGCCAGACGCTGAAAGGCATTAATGGTCTTTAAATGTTTGTTGTTGTTGTTGTTGTTGTTGTTGAATATTCATTAACCGATGATCCATCTTTTGTTTGCTTACATATGAATATCAATTTCGGATATGCTTAAAACTTTTGTTGATATGAAAAGGGAGAAAAATTGTAATAAAATCATTGTATATCTAAATAGCTATTATTCATATTTTTGCACTACGGAAATCAATTGATTCAGACAATATTCCAAGGGGCGAATTACTACCAATACAACCAAAGAAACGTCAAAAGTACTGACTCTTACCGAAAATGTACCGATTCAGTATCAACTATTTTGTATTTTCACGCATGGTATTGGGTTCTCCTTATACGTATTATGAATAAAATTTGCTTTAGTATGAATGGTGTGTATTGGTGTGAATATTTAAACATTCAAATCTATCAATTGGTATGCATCGATATTTTTTCGGTTAAGTTCAGTACTTTTGCCGTTTCTTCGGTTGTGTAGGTAGTCGCTCGCCCCTTGCAATATTCAGTTGTTAAAACATGTAGAGTCGATATAATCAAATTTCTTTCTTGTCGCGCTGTTTTGTACCAAAATCAACTGTTGAATTATATTTTTTCTTTAAATTGAGGGCGCTTATGTACAATTGTGTGATAATTAGGAACCATATGTTCTTGAGGACGATGAACCTGACCATAATTTTAATAATGCTTAGTCAACCCACTTGGTTAAATGTAATCTAAATGTTCTTAATAAATAATTTTTATTGTGAAATTCTTTTTAGAATAGGTACCGGAGCTATTAACTGTAAAGAAAAATAGAAAAAGCTCCTGGAATTTAAATGATGGTTATAATGAGGAAATAATATTTCCAAAACGTGTTCATGGTTCTGGAGAAGAAGCAGGTATAATAATAGACTGGTTATCCTCAACAAGACCATTTTACGGTTGAAATGATCTCTGTTTATTTTACGATTCAGTTTTGCACGTTGATATTATAAAACTCAATGACTTATGGAATGTATATATATATGTGCACCAGGTAGAAGCATCAATCTAGATCTTTGGGAACAAAATATGGATTATTTGTGTCAAAGAGGAAGTCAAGGCTTTAAATTATTTCTGCATAATCCGGCTGAAATACCACAACCATCGCAACAGTATTATCAAATTGCGCCTGAAACAAAAACTATGTATAATCAGTGTGAAACCAAATATGATTGAAACAACAGCAAATTTGGACAAATATTCGCCAGATCGAAGACAATGCTTTTTTAGTTGGGAACGTCCATTGCGTTTCTTTCAAAATTGCACTCAAAAAAATTGTGAATTGGAGTGCTTATCCGACTATACCTATAAGAAATGCGATTGTGTACATTTCTCATGTCCAAGTAATTTTTTCAAAATTGAAACATTTCAACAAAAATCTTACTTTCTAACATATTTTCCATTACTTTAGGAGACAATAAGACAAAAGTTTGTGGTGTAAATAATTTAGAATGCATGGATTTTGCTAGATATAATACGAAAAGCTGCAATTGTCTACCCTCATGTACATCGCTCACTTATCATGCGGAAGTCACTCAAAATGCTTTCAACTTTGAGAAATATGATATTGCACAAAGAAACTATCCAGCTGAACCTGGGTAAAATCAATGTTTAAATATATATTTAAATTCTATTCTTTTATAAATAAACATTTTTCTTTGTTCAGGAGAAAAAGATCACAAATAATAATCTACTTCAGTGAAAATCATTTCATAACATCCAAACGTTCCGAATTATACGGAACCACTGACTTTTTGTCTAATTGCGGTGGTGTGCTTGGCCTATTCATTGGTATATCTGTATTGGGTATTATTGAAATCGTCTATTTTCTTACAATACGTTTGTACTTCACGCTACGACCACGTTTGGAACAAAAAGAAGAAAATTCAAACAATGGAACGAAAATTGGCTCTCCTGATGGACAAACAAATCCATCATTTGTATCAACAGATAACACTCTACTATAATTTATTACATTTTTGAACTAAATTTATGGAATAAAAGTCATTCAAATTCAGTATTAGTTTAATGAAACTTTTCATATGATTTCTTATTAACATTTTTTTCCTTTTTATCACGAAGTTCATATCAGTTCGATGCACAGCGATTGAATGTGTTTAAGTTTTATTAACAATAGAAAATAAAAAATCAACTCCACTGATGTCACGATTTAACGGAACTCGAAGACACAAATGGAACGAAATTCTGAAAAAAAAAACAAATTATGCAGTGAATTCCATTGAAATATGGCTTTAAATTCAATACAATTTATTATACTTGATTCGATACAGAATGAAATTTAGTAAAATTTCTTATATACAACTCATGTGCTTTGTAAAAAAAAAACTTTTATTTATTTCGCCGTCTGACGTCAGTATAATTGATTTGATTTCGTTTCATGATTGAAAGTAAATCAAATGAAGATTACATTTCATAATCAGAATTGAATAAAAGTAATCCCATTAAGCACTTTCGCAGACGAAATATTTTTCAGC
Organism: Resseliella maxima; assembly: GCA_029041755.1. Taxonomy (NCBI): domain Eukaryota; kingdom Metazoa; phylum Arthropoda; class Insecta; order Diptera; family Cecidomyiidae; genus Resseliella; species Resseliella maxima. The sequence continues at coordinate 164,714 of JAQOWM010000565.1, read as the reverse complement.
ACTGCAACGAAGATCGTTCCATCTATGTCCTCTGGCTCCGTCCATTTCTGCACACAATTCATGTTCATTGCGATAGATTGCGTTATTGGGCTCACCGTCTGCCCATTTTTGATAGGCGAAATCATTTCCAGAATCCATCCAATAGAAATTATCTTTATTGCTGTCTCCAAGTCTGACTCCGTCTATCCAGAAGTCTTCATTGTCAAAATCTATTTCGTTAGAATGGAAAAGAAGAAGTTGTGTTTGATTGTTTACAATTTACGTTTTTAATTCGTTAAGGCAAATTACTTACCTCTGTCCATAATTTTGGACATAATGGCATCGTGTTTCGACTTTGATTCAACTTTAGCCAATACCATGTTCTTCATTGATCGACAATACTTGTTTGCTTATTATATGTAGAGATTTTGCAAAATATCTTACTTTAGAAGCGGTGTAATGCATGAAACATCCATTGCCGGTGCCGATAGTAATATTATCGCCATTTGATGGGTTTTCTTCAGTGATGCTGTTTGAAGTGTCATCACTCAAGGGATTAGTGGTAATCGAACCTGAAATCGAATATAGATGTTCATTAACATGTTATACATTGATCATATTCACTTAAAAACAAGTGGCACTTACCTAATCCGATGCTTTGATGATATGATAGCATAAGTTATTTTGCTTTCCGGAAACACAATTCTGTGTGCGTAAAAGTATTGTAATTGGTCAAAAATTTCAAAACATCTCAAAAACATGATTTCTTGAAGTATTGTGAGTCTGTTCCACGTTGTACGTTGATCGTTGTACGTTGTACGCTGTACGCAAAATTGTTAACACGATAGCTCATTCCCAACGAGCCCAAAAAGAAATCTGATAATGCAGAATTGTTAGGATAGTTCATGAACATATGTGAATATGTTACAATATTGTTGCTTGGGCAGGAATAGAAACCATTAAATTTTCAGCCATGGATGATGACCGCATAGGCGGATCTGTTAATCTGTCAAAGGAAACTCATATTTTTTCGGAAAAAAATACAGATCCTCGAATGTTGAAGAGCCGGCTCCATTGTTTTCTGGTTCTCAGATGAGATTTTTGGTAAAAAAGGTCACTTTTGTATGGAAATGTTCGTAAAAATGTCATTTTATGACATTCTTAGGACATAAAACTTTACTTATTTTGTGAAAATTTAGAGAGTTTTATATTGTATCAACCTTGAATTCAATTTTACTGTGTGGTTTTAATATCATTCTTTGATTCATAATGTCAAAGCAGTTGTATTGGAAAAGACACATAACAAAAATTCGAAGAGTTCAGTATGTTTGAGATTATTGTCCGCATATAATTCAGCTTCAAACAAGCATAATTATTTATTAATTTGTACATGTTGAGCGAATGGTAGAATTTGTTTTTGGAAATTTCTTCAAACAAAAGTAACAATGCAATTTCAAACATCATTTGCAAGTCATTTTTGGTTGTTCTCAATGGAGCAACAGATTTTATACCCGTTTCGATCATAATTCAAGAACGTTATGAAATATATAAAAATTTATTAAAGAAAAAAATGATTTTCATTTGAAATATTTTTATATATTCATAAATATCTCTACAACCAAGAATCAAAAATAAAATGCCTAACGTCCAAAATTCCGATTATGTATTCTCTCAATTCGAAAATTCTTCAGAAAAATGAAAAACAAAGATAAAATGAACAGTTGAGAGTGAAAATGTTATCCAGAAAAGTTCCGGACAACATACAAAAAATACATTGAATAATAACATTTTTACCCGGAAAAATTAATAAAACTTGTGAATTTATGAACAATATCTGCAATAGAGCCTATTTCGGCAATAGCAGCTGTTAACATAGCTCCATCCTTACGTCGAATATATTTATAATCTTTAATTTTAAACTTTCTATTCACTTTTTTTGCAATATTCTCATATTGGTAAAAATACGAGGATATTTGTCCCACTGCTGCATTTCATACTTTTTTTTATAATCGTAAGATTTGTCCTCTTTTGCACAATCAATCAATTATTACTCGGATAATCTTCGAAATACATTCCACTATTTTTAATAACATTTTGAGATGAGTGATTTTTACTGAGATCAGTGATAATCAAAAACAAATAATTGATTGCAAAATTAAAAATAACATATGTTATCATATCATCCTAGAAATTGCGACCAAATACACAAGGACAGTGCAAAATGATAATACAACTTGGTTCATTCATTTGAATATCAATTTCGCAATCGATTTTCAAATAAATGATGATTGCATCATTTCAGTCGAACCTTGATTCTTCGAATAGGAAATTTTCATTATAACCATATTCTATGAAAATCACGTTACTGATTATTCAATTAGTGATGACAATATGATAAGATCGCTATAAAAGCCAATGCAAATCTTCAACATACATCCAGTTCACCTCATTCAATCTCCGCTAGTCCAATTCAATAGTTAACTTGCAAACGTCTGATTTCAACTAAGGCATTTTCAAAATGAATTATTCAATAATCTTCTTTGTTTTACTCGGATTAGGTAAGTGAGATTTTAATTTTAAAGAATACAATCAATTTTAATAAAAAAAAAATCGGATTTCAGGTTTGATTGCCGCTAATCCCTTGAGTGATGACACTTCAAACAGCATCACTGAAGAAAACCCATCGAATGGCGATAATATTACTATCGGCGCCGGCAATGGACGTTTCATGCTTTACACTGCTTCTAAAGTAAGATATTTTGCAAAATTTCTATATAAAATAAAAGCAATTTTTTAATAAATAATCTTCGTTTAGATGAACTGGTTCAAAGCAAACAAGTATTGTCGATCAATGAAGAACATGGTATTGGCTAAGGTTGAATCAAAGTCGAAACACGATGCCATTGTGTCCAAAATTATGGACAGTGGTAAGTAATTTGACTTAAAGAATTAAAAACGTAAATTGTAAACAATCAAACACAACTTCTTCTTTTCCATTCTAACGAAATAGATTTTGACAATGAAGACTTCTGGATAGACGGAGTCAGACTTGGAGACAGCAATAAAGATAATTTCTATTGGATGGATTCTGGAAATGATTTCGCTTATCAAAAATGGGCAGAGGGTGAGCCCAATAACGCAATCTATCGCAATGAACATGAATTGTGTGCAGAAATGGACGGAGCCAGAGGACATAGATGGAACGATCTTCGTTGCAGTGCTGAAAAATATTTCGTCTGCGAAAGTGCTTAATGGGATTACTTTTATTCAATTCTGATTATGAAATGTAATCTTCATTTGATTTACTTTCAATCATGAAACGAAATCAAATCAATTATACAGTCTGACGTCAGACGGCGAAATAAATAAAAGTTTTTTTTTTTTTGCAAAGCACATGAGTTTTATTTCAACTGATTATAGAGCAAATAGATATTTTAAAACATAAAAAATATAATGACAATCATTTTAATGACTTTGGGAAAAGTTTTATGCAAACATTTTTTTGAGAATATGTGTTAAGTTGTGATTGGCCAGACAGATTGAAGTCTGTGATCAACAGCTCTGATCGGTTTCATTAGTTTGTAAGCATTAACCGTTTATTAAATTTGTTTGAATCAAGTTTTCTGATGATTAATATAAAAATTTCGTTAATAATAAAGTTCTGTGATTTTCATTCATTTGCTACTATTTTAAAATGTAAAAATTATCGCTTCTTATTAGCTTGGTCATCGGATTGTTATTAGCTCCGATGATCTGCATGAATGGACTTGGGTTCAGTGTTGGCAATTGATAGACATCGATATACAATAAAAATGTATATACAGGTGCATGGTATAGACATATTGATAGACAATGGACTGAAATCAGAAGAATTTCCGCACAAAGCGGAGAAAAAAAATGACCAATACAAATAAACACAGTGTAAACTCAGACTATTGTGTTTGTGTATTGTTCTTTTTCTCCGTTTTGTGCAAGTCTTCTTCTGATCATTATCATTGTCTACTTCTCATGTCTATACATGTATATACATCGACTGTATAATAGACAGTCTATTTACCAACACTGCTTGGGTTTTATTCAAAGTAAAAACAAAAACATTTAAAAGAATTTCTTTAAAAATTGATTTGAACATTTTAATTATAATTAAAATCGTAGAGCATAGAATAATTATTCTAACAAAATTTTCAAAATTAGTCTTAGTGCGTTTAAATTGGGACTTGTTGCATTCTCCATCAAATTAAAGTGAATAAAGCAAAGCATTGCATATAAAACGTTATATCACTTTACTACATATTTTTAGTGAATTCGGTTTAGTGAATTCAGTTCACTTGATTTATTCCTATATTGCTGGGACAATATGATTTTTGTGGTCTGGTCTGTGATGAACAAAAAATGTCATTTACAAATTGATAATCATAATTTTTCTACAACAATAACTCATTGTGTTTTGAGGCACGTATTAAATTTCACACTGTGAAATTCACAGTAAATAAATCAGCATCAGTTTTAAAAAAAAATCTCTTATTCTGAGTGTAACTCACTTGATGATTTCAGATAGAAAATCAAAATTAAATATTTTTATTTGAAATCAATTGCATTTGCGGAAACGTTAATCATACAAATTTTCAATCTTATTTATAAAATACATATTTCAGTTAAAATAAATACGACCAATCAAACACAATCTTGACATGTAATTTTATTATTCCGATAATCAGTTGCATCTGTGTCATCGTTTTGATCATGAACTAAAAATAAAACCTTTAAAACCTAACCAAACGAAACGAAACGAAACGAAACGAGTCTATGATTTGTAATCAGTTTGATTACTTCGTAAGAAATAAATGTGTAAAGAATTGTTTGAATTAGGACTTCTGATTGAAAACTTCGAATTTCATCAAAGTTTGGTGATTTATTTACATTGATTTGCTACTATATTGCAATGTATAAATTATCACTTACAATTATTTTGTTAATCACTTTATTCGCGGATACTTATTGTGTTAGCTCCGATGATCTGGACGAATGGACTTTATTTAAGGTAAAAAAAAACGTCTTAGTCAATAACAAAATTTTAGTTCATTTCTTTCAAAATGAACTAATGATTTGAACCTCTTAATTATACTCATAAAATGTCCAAAATTTAATTTCACGATCGAATATCATAATATTATAGATAAAATGAACTTTCTGTTTTATTTCCATTTCGTGTTTAGCTGAAGTATTTCAAGAGTTATAAAAATGATGTTGAAGAAGAGCGTCGTAGAGACATTTTCTTAGACAATAAGAATAAAATAGAATCACACAATGAGCTTTATGCCCAGGGTATAGTTAGTTATGGGCAAAGATTGAGCAAATTAAGTGATTTAACAGTTGACGAAATTACATTTAGTGAAATCAAACCACCTTCTCTCATGCCTGATGTCACTGGTTTAATAACATCAACATGGACAAACATTTTTGGAATTGATACTAAGCCAAATATACCCGATTGTGTTGATTGGAGCAAAATGGGAGCGGTGACGCCACCTCAACAACAAGCTTCTGACTGCAATTCATGTTGGTCATATGTTACAACAGGTGCAATTGAAGGACAAATCTTTCGAAAAACTGGTTTTTTGGTGAAATTGTCTGAGCAACAATTGATTGATTGTGCTAAAAATGGTGGTTGCAAAGGTGGCACAATGCAAACATCTTACAATTATATTAAAAAGTATGGAATTCAGCATGCGGACACATATCCACACATTGGTAAAGAAGATTATTGCGATTACAGTGAAGTCGCATCAAAATTTAAAATTAAAAATTACAAATATGTTCGTCATAATGATGAAGCTATGTTAACAGCCGCTATTGCACAAATTGGCCCCATTGCAATTATGATTCATGAATCCGCAAGGTTTATTAATTTTCATGGAAATGGAATTTTCTATGATCCAGACTGTAACAATAAAAATAATAAAATAAACCATGGTATTTTGGCCGTTGGTTATGGTACGGATGATAATGGCCAAGACTTTTATATTATTAAAAATAGCAGAGGTGCTGATTGGGGAAATGGAGGCTACGCAAAGATGGCACGTAATAAGGGCAATAATTGTTTCATTGCCGCATATCCTTCATATCCAATAATTGATGAAATATAACTAAATGAATTTTATGAAATGTATTCTAATGTTAATTTAATTTAATGATTTTTCTCATTTTTTTCTTATTTATTAATGTTAGAGTTGTATAATACAAGAGACAAATAGGTTTGAATCATTTTTGATAATGAATCAATATTTTAAATCGAGTAAATTAAATGTTTGATTGAAAAGTTATATAATATAAATATTCGCACAATGACAGATAATACCAAATTCCAAGATAGGCTAAATGTCAAATGAAAAATCTGAAGCGTCAAAGTTAACTTAGTGGCAAATCTAACAACTACTCTCTATCTCGTTCATGATCAAGTATCAAATTCAAATATAGATTAAAACATCGTTTTTCATCAAATTGAAAAATAAATTTGTTTATCATTAATAAAATTTTGTTAACTTTGTTTGGTTGTAATGATATCACATTTAATATAAATAAAAATTACAACAAAAAATATTCAGTAAATGAAAACATTGAAGTATTTTCTTTGGATGCGTTTCTATGAATAAATGAGCAAGACTTACATTTCAAATGTTTTCTGTTTAAATTTCAAAACAGTTTTCAGCTTTGGCCGCTAGGTGAGAATTTGTCATCAATTGTAAAGTGTAAAATCTATCAAACATACTGTCTTTATACGTAAATAGGCCGCCTTGACGAAATTCAAATTTTTCATTTGTCTTGCTCTATTGACTTATTTATATCTTACGAAATTTTACTGAATTTCAATCTGAATCAAATAAAGTTAAATAAAATGTATTGCATTTTAAACGATATATCAGTGGAATTTGCTCAATATTTTGTTCATGTTTTGCAGTTTAAGACAGTCATCTCATTCGCCTCTCCTCTTAGCTGCGTGCTCTTTCATATCTCCTACAAATAGGCGCTCTTTCCGACTATAGAGCAGAGCTGCTATTTGCGTATGTATACATAAAAAATAAATCAATTTCCAATTGATTTCTCTTAGTTATCCGGTAGGAAAAACGCAAAAATAAATTAATTTTTGACTATAGTAAAAAAAATTTCAAGACCTATCAACTAGAGGTGTCTTTTGTCCAGGCTGATCCATGGATTCTCAGGATTTGGCCTGCATTCCAAGGCTTCCTATTTAGAATTTCATATAAAAATATACATAAAATTATCTACACTAATTTTTCATGAAATTCCAAACAGGAAGCCTTGGAATGCAGGCCAAATCCTGGGAATCCATGGATCAGCCTGGGTAACTAACACCTCCAGTTGATAGGTCTTGAAATTTTTTTTACTATAGTCAAAAATTAATTTATTTTTGCGTTTTTCTTACCGGATAACTAAGAAAAATCAATTGGAAATTGATTTATTTTTTATGTATACATACGCAAATAGCAGCTCTGCTCTATAGTCGGAAAGAGCGCCTATTTGTAGAAGATATGAAAGAGCACGCAGCTAAGAGGAGAGGCGAATGAGATGACTGGTTTAAGAGCATACTTTAGAACGAAATGCAGCTCCTATTACTATTCAGTGCTTAAGCTGATCGATTTTGAGCAAAGTAATTTTTGAAATTATATCCAGTCTCGACGGAGAGAAACCAAACATAGGTTAAATCACTTAAATTGTTGAGTCACGGTCTATAGGTGATCATTCATTGTGCATAGGAACGATTTTGAATTTCTATTTTATGTTTATTTTCGATGGAAAAACAAAACCCATATCATTTCTCATCATTTTAAATTGGAATGAATTTAAAATTTATTGAAATAGAAATTTGTGCATTAAAAGAAAACATTTTTTGATATCTCTAGACACATTATCCTGGCTAACGTTAGCTCACTAATTATTTTCAACTAATTTCATTGAAGCATGTCATCATCATTGTTCCAACTAGAAGCGCAAGTTACAATAAACATAGCGACGAGCAATAAATGCAAATTAATCATTATTTATGGATATCAAATTTTCATTTGAATGATGCTTTTGATTAGATTTACTCTTTTAATAGAAAATCAGACTATGCAACAAGTATTTTAATAAGATTTATTAAGACTAAACTCATTGAAATGACTGAATGCAATCTATTCGCACAAATAACAATTATTATTATGTGTTTGTGGCAAGGAAGTCAAGATAGAGATGGTTTGATCATGTACAGCGTATGAATAAGTATCGTTTTGCAAAGTTAATTTTGAATGCGGAAGTGAATGCATCGAGAGGTAGAATACCGAAGGCAAACCACGAAGATTATATTTGGATTCGGTTAAGAACGATTTGAACGAAAGGAGGTATGATTGGAATGGGGAAACTCAAGACCTGGCCCTCGATAGGGTATGCTGGAGAAGAATTGTTAAGGGACTACCATTATAAAACAGACCAGACGCTGAAGGGCATTAAAAGTCTTTAAATGATTATTTTTGTTGTTGTGTTTGTGTTTGTGACCTTAAGCGACATTATTTGAGGGAACAAAACAAAATGGCTTTCATCATAAATCATATCAATAATCACATCAAATAGTGAAATGTGATTTCGTTAAAATAAAACTCATGTGCTTTGCAAAAAAAAAAAACTTTTATTTATTTCGCCGTCTGACGTCAGACTGTATAATTGATTTGATTTCGTTTCATGATTGAAAGTAAATCAAATGAAGATTACATTTCATAATCAGAATTGAATAAAAGTAATCCCATTAAGCACTTTCGCAGACGAAATATTTTTCAGCACTGCAACGAAGATCGTTCCATCTATGTCCTCTGGCTCCGTCCATTTCTGCACACAATTCATGTTCATTGCGATAGATTGCGTTATTGGGCTCACCCTCTGCCCATTTTTGATAAGCGAAATCATTTCCAGAATCCATCCAATAGAAATTATCTTTATTGCTGTCTCCAAGTCTGACTCCGTCTATCCAGAAGTCTTCATTGTCAAAATCTATTTCGTTAGAATGGAAAAGAAGAAGTAGTGTTTGATTGTTTACAATTTACGTTTTTAATTCTTTAAGTCAAATTACTTACCACTGTCCATAATTTTGGACACAATGGCATCGTGTTTCGACTTTGATTCAACCTTAGCCAATACCATGTTCTTCATTGATCGACAATACTTGTTTGCTTTGAACCAGTTCATCTAAACGAAGATTATTAATTAAAAAATTGCTTTTATTTTATATAGAAATTTTGCAAAATATCTTACTTTAGAAGCAGTGTAAAGCATGAAACGTCCATTGCCGGCGCCGATAGTAATATTATCGCCATTCGATGGGTTTTCTTCAGTGATGCTGTTTGAAGTGTCATCACTCAAGGGATTAGCGGCAATCAAACCTGAAATCCGATTTTTTTTTTTATTAAAATTGATTGTATTCTTTAAAATTAAAATCTCACTTACCTAATCCGAGTAAAACAAAGAAGATTATTGAATAATTCATTTTGAAAATGCCTTAGTTGAAATCAGACGTTTGCAAGTTAACTATTGAATTGGACTAGCGGAGATTGAATGAGGTGAACTGGATGTATGTTGAAGATTTGCATTGGCTTTTATAGCGATTTCTTATCATATTGTCATCACTAATTGAATAATCAGTAACGTGATTTTCATAGAATATGGTTATAATGAAAATTTCCTATTCGAAGAATCAAGGTTCGACTGAAATTATTCAATCATTAATTGAAAATTGATTGCGATTATCTATAAAAGTACGTTATTCAAATGAATGATCCAAGTTTTATTAATACGCATAATCTCATTAGGCACTTTCGCAGAATCATAAACAAATAATTGTTCGCAAGATTAACAATAACATATGTTATCATATCATCATAACAATTGCAGTCAACTACACAAGGGCAGTGCAAAATGATAATACAACTTGGTTCATTCATTTGATTAACGTTTAGTTATAGATAATCGCAATTGATTTTCAATGAAATAATGATTGAATAATTTCAGTCGAATCTTGACTTTTTTAATTAGAAATTTCCATTATTTAATCTCCGCTAAAATGCAATGAATTTTTTTTTCCTAATTTAAAGACAATTAACTTTAACAAAATGAACTATTCAACAATTGTGATTGTTTTACTCGGAATCGGTATGTGTGATTTGAACTTAAGTGAATACAATCAATGTTAATCACATTGGAACCATTAATGACTAACCATTTTGTATTAATGTATCTATTGCCCCCAAGGCTTGAAATCCATCTGATGAATTCATGACATGAATTCATATATCCCAAAAAATTATAAAAATCTAATTCTAAACATTACAAAAATCTAATCACTCTAATCCTGTAAGTGATAAATGTTCAAACATCATCACTGGCGAAACAATCTTCGAAGAAAACTCATCGAATAGCAATAATATTACTATTGTCGCTATCAATGCAAATTTCGTGATTTACACTGCTGCTAAAATAAGATATTTTTCAAAATCTTCAAATGAAAACAATTCAAAAAAAAAAAAATTTTCTTTTGGATGAACTCGTTCAAGACATACAAGTATTGTCGATCAATGAAAAACATGAAATTAGATGAAGCTGATTCAAAATGGTAACACGATGCCATTTTGTCCAAAATTATGGACAGTGGTATGTATTTTGACATCATTAACACATTTTGTATTCAATTTATCACTCTTTCTCATAATACTTGCCTCTTTTATTATTAGTATTTGAAAATGAAAGTTTCTGGATAGACGGAACTAGACTTGGAAACAGTAATAAAAACAATTTCTATTGAATGGACTGTGGAGCTGATTTCACATATCAAAAATGGACCAACGGTGAGCCCAATAACGCAATCTATCTCATTGAATATGAATTGTATGCAGACATTTACAGAAAAAGAGGATATAATTGGAATGATATTCGCTGTACCTTTGAATAATATTTCGTCTGTGAAGAGGCTCATTCTAGAGGGAAAAAACTGAAACAAATGGTGCAAATACTGCAAATGAACGCCAATAAGTATGTGCGCATTTACACTGTTATTTGTTCTTGCTACGGATAAGACGAAGCAATGTGAAAAAACAACAACAAACATTGTGCAAATAGCAGCAAATGCCTGTAAATACGCAAATAGTTCTTTCCCCTTAGGGCTCAATAAGGTTGTTTCAATCAAATGCATTTTGATATTGCCTTGAAATTTAAACTGTATGGTTATTGTAAAATGTAATCTTTTTCTGAGTTATTGAATAAATACTTGAATTTTATACATTCAATACTTGTTATTAAATACTCGAATTTTATTGGAATATGTATTTCTTCCAGGTTAAAAAATACTACTGCAATACAAATTGAAATGATCGACTAAATTCCAATGCATTTCTTGAACAATCTATTCACTCAATTTAATCATGAGCTTTGGTGCCACCGGTATGTTTGATTTGATTATCTAGGCTCCCCCTACCCAGCCTGACAAATTTCTGCAAACGTATTGAAAATTGCACTATAATTTAGTGATTAATTAGTGATAATTGACGCAATTTGTTTTGCACAATACCAAACTTATTTTGACCTCAGGTGGTAAAATCGTTTTAAGCCTATTTCTCAAAAGGCTATTGGCGAAAATATTTATTGGGCTCTTCATCGAAAAACTAATGATGCAGAAATTTAGTGATTAATTACTTCTATAGAAATTATGAAAAGGCCTTCTTCAAAATCTGACACTAAACCCAAAAATCACTCCAAACATATTATGTATTTTTTTTATTCAAAATTTGCATAACATTTTCTTGGAGTCTATTCTACGTGCTAGATTTGTAATCACTTTCCAAATATCATGAGAGAACAATACTTGAATTTAAATTCAATATTTGAAGCCATATAACTTTATTAAAATAGATTTAATTTTGAATGAAAAATTTGATTCCCTCATTCCGAATTGAATTGTTATTTATCCAAATTACGAGCTAATTGAGTAGTGTTTACAGTTGGGTTTTTTGTTTGCCAAACAATTTCTTCAATCCATTCTATATAATGTGCAACTCGAGTGTAGATGCTTGGATATGATGTACCACACGATGACCCAAATGAATAAATACCGATAATAGTTGCCACATTTGAGTCATTGACAAACAATTGAATTGGACCATCATTATCTTGTACGCAGGTGTCATCTTTATTAACGAAATCCAAAGCACACATTTGTGTCTTGCTAATACCATTCCGAAATACTGGTTTTGTTGATTTCTCTGCGTCATTGGTATAAAGTGAATTACACAAAGATAATTGTATTGATGACACATATTCTTTGGTTAGTTTCAACGACTCATCAGATACTTAATTGAATAAGAGAAAAAAGAAAATTATTAAATTTTTGATGATTCAAAAAGAAATATTTTCGAAATTTGAAACTTGAAATCAATCTCATACTTTCAGTTGAATCCCTCAAATCCGTTATAATTAATTGAGTATCTGGATGGGGATCTCTTGTATCTGTGCTTAAACATGCCGGCTTCACATATTTACTGAATTCAATGGGACCTTTAACTTTAATCAAGCCAATGTCATTCTTCAAATTTGAGAACGAGAAACGTGGATGCCGAGTGGTACTCTATAACGAAATAAGGATGATTGAAAATGTGAACAACCGTGAGGTAATTATAAATACTTCTACTTGGAAATTCACAGGTTTATTAGTGTCGCCATCAGTAGAATTTAATGTCTATTTTACAGAAAACATTAAAGTGAATTTATTTAATTAAAACCAAATATAAATTAACATTTCGAGCCTTTTCATTGAGTAAATGAAATGGTAAAATGATTTACTTACTATTCCGAGTTGAATGACAATCGGAACTCGAGATCTTTTAATACAATGACCTGCGGTCAAAATGTAAAAATCGGATATGATTGTGCCACTGCAAGAAAATTTAACTTTATAATTTGGCGTCAAGTAACCCAAGGAAGCCATCCATGGATATTCGCGAGATTCGATTGGGACATTGTTCTTCGGAAGAGAGTTTGCTTCACAAACTGAGACATAGAAGAGAATAATCACAATCGAGATTTAAAAACTTTAATAGCAACATCAAGTTTTGATTCAAGAGATAATCTTACCACTTTTAACAGCTTCAAAACTTTTCGAAGCATTATCATCACTTTCTGAATTTCGTTCCGCTATGATTTTGTTTAGAACTTTAACCACCTTCTTATGACCTGGGAAATAATATAATATAATTGAAACTGTAATATTTAGTAGTAAAAATATTTTTATAAAAAATTTACCTCTTTCTGTTGCAATTAAAATCGGAAGCTTTTTTTCTTTATCTTTTAACTCGATGCTGGCTCCGTTTCGAGCTAGTATATCGACAACTTTATAGTGACCTAAAATCAAATTTTATAGCCGATGATTCTGAGCTGTGAATTTGTGTGATTTTTCCAAGAATGTGACATCTCAGTACAAAAAAAATTTAGAATACTAGTGACGCCATGCACCGCCGTATCATTTTGAATTGAAATTCCCGTAGTACATCAGTTCACCGCAAGTGATTACAAAAAAGGTCACATTCTTGGATTTTCCGAGGCTTTACCATGCCATGCAGCCGCATTCAGTGGAGCCCATCCATCATTGCTTTTCTGATCCATTTTGGCTCCATGTTTAACAAGTATTTCGACAACATTGTCACGACCTAAAAAAAAATGAAAAAAAAAAAAAAATTTACAATCAATAAAATTCGAATAAAATCCAGTTTTCTATTTGATATTCGTTCAATCATTTCAAACAAATTTATTAGCGAGAAAAATGGATGAAAAATATTTCAATCGAAGTACCTTCCATAGCAGCTACCAACAATGCGGAATTTCCGCGACTATTCTTCAGCTCAATGTTTGCGTTTTTTTCAATCAAATATTCGACGATATTTCCATAACCTTGAAACAAAGACATTGTTAAGATTAGTAACTTTTATGCAAAAAAAGATGCTCGCTTGCCTTTCCATGAAGCGCAATGCAGTGGAGTCCATCCTTCATTTGTTTTGAGATTAATATCTGCTCCTCTATCAACCAGCATTCCAACAATTTGACTGTGACCTAAATATGCGAGAAATTGCTTCTGTTAATAAATGTTCAAAATGTGTGTATCGTTCAGTATCTTCACCAACCATTGAACGCAGCTGTATGAAGGGGCGTCCATTCAAGATTTGTTTTTAGATTAATATCTGCACCATTTTGAAGAAGAATTTCGGTAATTTTTTCCTTGCCTGCAAAAATTTCAAATATTTCTATTTCAAAGTGTTTTTAAAAGATTTGTACAATTGGTAAACAGTTGCAACTGGTTGTTGCATGTATGCATGTTGATGCACATTATTCTTTCTTTTTGTTGATATTTTTTAAAACATCTCTTTGAAAATTACAACAAATACCTATCCATGCACACATATGGAGTGGCATCCATGTATTTGGAGCCTGTTCATTCACGTTTGCGCCATTTCTAATCAATCGTTCCACATCACTTTCGGAACCTTTTTTTTTGGAGGAGATTTACTATTAATTATTCTTAGTTATTGTACAAATATACGCTTTTTATTCATTTTCAATGAATTTACCCATCAAAACAATTTCATAAAGAGGAGTTGCTGTTCCATTTTCCCTAGGTGGAAGTGTTGAGAGAAATTTCCTTATATCTACAAAAAATAATCAATTTTTGTTTATCATTTTCATCAAAACAGAGAGAAAAAAACAATCTCCAAGCTTTTATTATATGCCGGCATACTCTTCAAGAAAAAAAAAAAAAAAAAAAAATAGAAAATACACGATTAAATTACCGTTGAATGAACCTGGATCAACTAGAATGTCACAGATCAATTGATGTAACGAGAAACATTAGAAAAAGAAAATTATTACTAAGACATAGATTCAAATAATTTCGAAGAAAAGTATCGAATTCCTCAAAAATAACAAAAAACAACGTAGATAGAAAAGGAAATTAACTCTTAAACTTTGGAAATTTATAATTTCTGTTATTTTTGGTTAATTTGATCAGTTTCAAATATTATGACACGCTTGTTCGATTTCTTATCAAATTTTTTCAAACAAAAATTGGAAATCTCACTCACGCCTTTGTAAAACACAATAAATTCTCGGTAATATGTTTGATTTTAAGAAATATTAGAGAAAGGACAAAAATATTCACCCGCATAGATGGTAGCCAAAAGTATACACTGGCACACAACCAGTGCAATGAACGAATGCATTCTTTTGTCACAGAAATGTTTTCAAAAATCAGGCATGTAGCTGAAAAAATGCAACACAGAAATACAAAAAATTTCTTAGCAATTTGAATCTTTTTTGAATTGAAGAATGAAAATGATTTAGAAAAATTTATTTCAAACTGCCAATCATATTCGAAGGTCAATAGTTTCAATTTTTGCATCATTAAACTTTTGATTTGTAGAGCAATTAAAAATAATCTCGAATGTGATTTTATGATAACAAAATGCACGAGTCCTTCTTTGGTTCATATTTTTTTATATTCAATAAGCAGAGTTATTATATTATTCTTCGTTCTACACGATCTATAGCGGACGTAAAACCGAGTTCTATTTTTTTTTTATTGTTTACTATAGATTTTAATACTATGGTAGTTCAATTACTCCACAGACGAGAGCAGTTCAAAACTGGTACGAACACAAACATGTGATTATTATTGATTGTCGCGAATGTGATAGGCAGGTTAACAAAAACAACATAAAATGATATTGCAATACTTTTGCGACTTACGCGTCAACCTTGAAAAAATCTTTGAACTTCAGAATAATTGTTGTTTTTGCGAGTTTATTGTAAATTCTGTAAATATTGGCTCATTATCGGCGAATTTTAATGAATAATCAATGTTTAATAATAATTGAAATTTTTTGTCTATTTTATTCACAATAAAACATTCATATTTTGACCTCAAGGTTGTTGATCATAAATCAATATTAAATTTTATTACTTGAAATGCATGTCAATAGAAAAAAACTGAACCAGATGCAAATGAGACGTACTTTCACCACATAGTCACTATTCGCGAAATACTTACTGATATATAATCTGAGATTGACTTAAAAATTAAAACAATTCAAGAAATAAAACCGAGTGATAATGTATTTTAAAATGAATAACCGCACTGACCAACGGTACGTTGGAATTATAACTAAACCATCGAATGAAATGCACGTGTGAATTACCCCTTCAATAAATGTCTGTGTAAAAATTGTTCCATACACAAAATATACAACAAACATTATTAAAATCGACTTATTCTTCAAGTCACAAATACTTTGTGCATTCAAAGTACACAGTTTTGGAAACAAAATTTGTGATAGTTAAATCTTGTCAGATGAGATTACAACCCGGTTTACTTTTTAATCGACAATTTCATTGTGTGCAATGTAAAAGGATAGGTTTCATTTCGATTTATTTTTTGTATTAATAATATTCATCACATGTAAACAAAAACGAATTGAAGCTTTGAATACGATTTGTTTGACTGAGCAAGTATATTTCTATCGGCTAACAATTGCTATACATTTAATTTTCAGCGATAAACATTCATTTGAGATGAACAAATATTACCAAAGGGAATAAATTGAGTAGATCATACACAATTGTGGATCAATACATGCAATAAAAGTCGTGAAATGAAATCATGCAGGAAATAATCAGTTTAAATAAACTAATATATAAAAAGAAAGAAGCTAAAATTGCGAATTTCAGTTAAGAATATTTATTAAAATGCAATTTTTTTTCGACAATAAAATAGAAAATATTTCTATATATTCTACTACTTGTGAAATGAAGTGGTTCACATTTAACTATTTTTCTTTTTTTTTCAAAGCAAAGTTACAAATAAAGTTTGTATTTATTTGTGCGATTTATGGTGTTTTATTCACAGCCACCACAATCGATCCATAGTGATTTGTGGGCGTCTCATTGGACCCATTTTTAACATTGGTTGAAGTTTTTCCAATTCCATGCGCATTATCAACATAAAGTCCAAGTTGAGATGCAAATCCGTATCTATTTGGAATAAATCCGATATGCGCTTGAGCAATTTCTCATGAATAAGAATTGCATCGTTCATCTTGCGATTCATCAATAGATCGTACAGTTCTCTCATCATTTCCGGATACAGATTCATTGCAGTCATAGAAATTGCTTCAATTCCTGTTATCAAAAAATCGACATCATAATTAATCCAGTGCATTCAAATGAGATTCTTGCTAGAGTTCTTGGCTCTTTAGTGATTTTTAATATATTTAAATACGTCGCACGAAGCAAGTAAATTAAAATCAAAATCAAAATCTAATTTACCTTCAGCCATCAGGCCCATCATCAAAGACATAGTTCCAATGATGTAGTTAAAATGTGGCATTTTCTGACGCATCAACATTAGCATGTCAATTTGATCATGAGCCCAGTATATACCAGCAAACATCGGAGCTTCTCTGTCCATCAAAGCCATAAAACGTAGTATATCCACTGTGAACGAAATATTTTTATTTGTAATTTTTTTGTTTATTTTCATTTTTGTTTGTCTAATTTATGTACTTACAACGAATTCTAGTCATCATTGGAATGTGATAGTATAAAAGTGGTCGAGTTGGCATACGCAACATGATATCTTTCATGTATAACATAAGATCTTCCTCAGTAAGTGGTCTGTAGAATAGGTCTGGCATCAACATAACAGCATCAACTTGTAATTTTTCGGCTAGTTCAGCCATGATATAAATGCTCGGAAGATCCATTCCACCGATATTGACGAGCAATGTCATACCAAGTTTACGAGTAATTTGGTGCCATTTTTCCATCAGTAGCATACGTTCATCCAATGTCATACTCATCCCTTCGCCAGTCATGCCATTTATCATGATTCCTTCCATTCCCATAGTCTTTAAGTGTTGCGCATATTTCTCAAGAATTTCCGTGTTGATGGTGCGTTTTCTATTGAAAAAATGAAATGTAATGATTTCAAGACTACGAAAGGCACCAAAATGTTTAATAAATATTGTTGATGCATGTAAAACATTCACATTACAGAATTTAAATCAGTAATTTCTTATGTAAATTTCTAATTTACAAAATCAATAAACTTACGCATCGTCCAAGTATGGTGTGAACGCTGAAACATAAAATAAATTAAATAGTAAGTCGAAAATAATAATTTTTTCGGAACTTTGAATTCACAATTTGTTTCGAACAAAAAAAAAAACGATATTTGTACAAGTCTTTAAAATACCTGGCACCATCATTCCTCGGAAATTGAAATTAGTCTTCATTTTAGCGATTTTTTTCTGCGTTAGCTTTCAAACACTTGATTCAAATGAACTGTGTAATTGAACTGACGAAAACAAACCATTTCGCCCATATTTATATGGATTTCAATTCGAATACCGAAATTCAACAACACGTTGATAATTGCACAATTAATAAAAAGTCAAATAGTCATTTACAAAACGATAATGCAGACAAAATAAATTAAATCAATTATGAATATGATACAAACAAAAATATCATATTTTTCGAAAATATTTTTCGACTTTTTGAAGCTAGGGGCTAAATGCACATTGCACACACATCAAATCATTTGAAATGCAGAAATTGGTTTAATTATCAAACGTTTATTGTCCAGGTTTACACATTGCTGTTTCGACTGTTGACTCTTTTGTTTATTTATAACAATAACGTGAAAAAGTGTAGTTTCTTCACTTTTATTTCTTCTCTGTTCTTCTCTTTTCTAATTTCAATGTAATGGTTAGCGAAGACACATTGGTAAGCGCAAAGAATTATGATGAAAAAACAATAAAGGGAAGAATAACAGAAACGAAGAAAGTACACTCTTTCCCTGCTGCTGCTGCCATATGATAAATCAGTAAGTGAGTAAACTAGTGTATACAACTTCACGAAAAAGTGTTTGTGAATTTTCGTTGAAATGATAGAAAACATATTGAATTGTGTAAATGCCCTAGAGGGTAGACACCGGTCAAAAATAAAGAATCCAGTACAAAATTAAGAATCTAATGAATCGTATAAATCACATCTAATCCCACTATAAAATAATAATCCGAAGTGAATTATGAATCTCGTGAATCTCATGAAACTCACGAATCTTGAAAATGGTCAAATTTTACGTTAAATAACTTTCTTATCGAGAATAAGCATTTTCTAAAATAACAAAATTAATATTGTATTAAAATAATCAAACATATTGATATCACTGAAATAAATTAAATAGTTTGATTAAAAAAAAAAAAAAAAAAAAAAAAATCATAATTTTAACAATATAATAGTATTATATTAATAAGAAGTTTATTGAAATAAGAATGAAGCGTGTATTGAATGAATAAATAATGCGAAGATTAATCAAATATTTAAAAAAGACCTAATTCATAATATTGTCGTGTAGATTGAAAAATTCAAATTTTGTTGTTTTTACCAATATCATTCTAGTTAGCAACTAGGGGGATACAACACGTGCGAGTACAGATCAAATCTACGCATTTTTACAAGTTCACCAAGTTTCATGCAAGTTTTGCGAGTTTCTGCGATTATAATACGGGTTTATACGAGTTCAGAAGCAATGCTTAAATGATGTAAGTTTGACAACCGAAATGGCAATAGTTTGTTTACAGAAATGAACGAAATCATCGAAAAATCAACAAATTTCTTTGGAAAAATGTTGAACGAAAGTATTTTCCATAAGCTGAGAATTTTATTAAAATAACCGATTAATACTTTTGCCAATAAATATATTGATTTGTGTGCGGGTTTGAATTTTAATTCTGAAGTGATTCTGTTAACTGATGCATATTCTGTGTTTTCTAAACTAATATTTGTTTTTGTTTACAAATAATTCACTTTCGAACGTTATTAAACTTCGTTTTAATTTCGCAATAAACATATTTGATGACATGGCGTTGATTTTACTGTAAACTAACTCAAATGTTAACGTATATACATTTACTGTCATACTCGAATGCGTACGAGTTCGTGCGAGTTCCTTCATGTTATTCTTATACGAAACTTGTATTATGCTCGAATACTGCGCGTTCGGTGCTGTGTGTAATGATTTCATGCAAGTTTTCGCACGTTTTCAAGTAGTTGAATCCCCCTAGGTAAGCAAATTGCTTAAAGCAATATCAACAATATAAATTCTTGCAAATCATTGATTTGTACGAATCCGTGAATCATTTCGAATCCGAAAATCCATAAGAATCTGTTGATTCATACAAATCAATCCTCAAAACGTGAATTGATTCCTCAAAATGTGTCTACCCCCTGGTAACTGCCCCTTGAAAGTTTACGTTGTAATTTTTTTTTTCTCTAAATAGCATTTTTAATTGATTTGATAATGAAAATAGACAACAAATTCATTACAAAATTGCATCAGCGAAATAATTATGTTTATTTCAAAAAACAACTTCAACACGTCAATCGACAGAGTCAACGACAAGATTATTCATATCATTTTTACTGCAAATTTGTTTATTGTTTTTTACAGACTCACATTGAAATGCCCATTAGAATATGGGCATATTTTTCACATGGGCTCTATTCTCTAAAAGTCAATCAATACTTGGTAAACTAAATTCTTTATTCATCTTCTTAATAAAATAAATGACAAAAAAAAATAAATAAGACATGCAATGAAGTCTTAAACTATCATCACTGGTGCAAATGGCAAACAAAAATCTATAGTATAAAAGTCTTTGTTTTCAACTTGTCAATGAATTTTTGTTATGTTAATTCAGTCTAGTCTTCAATTTTTGTTATGTTCAAGTAAATTTACAAGATTGTGCAGTTCAAAATTGCTTCATATTCAAAATTTATGTATATTAATAGAGTGAGGTGTAATTTCAATAAAAAACAATTTCGTGATTTTGCGTTCATTACGCCTCTCATTTTGTTTGTTTTTTTTCTTTAATTGTGGATAATTTTTTATATAGAAAATAGATTGGAGTACAATTCTCATTGTGGCACAATCATTTATTATTTCATTCTAAGTATTTTTTGTAGTGGATTCCCCCAAAATCGCTCCATTTAATTACACAGCAAAAGAAAAAAATTATCAAAGTTAAAGAAAGTTTTAATTTTTGTTTTAAATTTTGAATTGCATAAATTCGGGCGTTTCACTAAAATACTTGAAATAAATACAAATCCATATAAACGTATTTATATTCACTGTTCCCTACCAAAATTCAGTTGAACTATGTGGGGACAGAAACTTTCAATTAATGCGAAAAAAGGAACATTTTGAAACTAATTTTGACTTTATCTTAGAAATTCCAGTCTAATAGGTAGCGCCACATACAAAAAAAGAGAAGTTTGAAAAATAATTAATCTTCTGCCCCGCTGTAATGTCTAAACATTACTTCTTCTGATTACCATTTGTTTCGATCGATGCAGTATCACCTTGCACGAAGCCTATTCCAAGCGCTTCACTTCAGTTGAGGGAATTAAAAATTGGCTCGATTCGTGCTTATATATACATATATGTTAGTCTGGTAGTTCAAACAAACTGCCTGAAAACATAGTATGATGTTCTTTCAATAAAGCCTTTTTGAGAAAAAATCGAACTCAAATAAATAGTGAGCTCACTGAAATCGCGATTGTTTACGTAATTTTTTCGGTGTTATATATTACCTAATTGCAAAGTACAATTTTATTTCGATTATTCACTTCAAAATACATACACACAAACAAATACAGAAGTTATAATATTCTGTACGTTAGTGTATTGGCCACGTTTACTCCTCAAAGTAAATCGTTTACACCAATATTGGTATTGCATATATTGCTTGTATATTTGCAATCGCCAATACTTTTATACGTGTGCGTAATTCGATTGAAATTGTTATTGACGGACGTTCGTTGCCGCTCTTCACTCAGTTCGATTTCAGTCGACTTACGCACACGTATAAAAGTATTGGCAATTGCAAATATACAAGTTGCGTTTACAGCAATATTAGTGTAAACGATTTACTTTGAGGGGTAAACGTGCCCAATATACACTAACGTAAAGAGTATTATAACTCCTGTATTTTTTTGTGTGTATATATTAGCATTATCTGCAATGCAAACCAAAAAGCAGTGAATGTACTGCGATATTTTAAATAGCGCTATATGAAAATATCCAGATATTTAGGAGATAGAATCACGCAACGAATGAGTTGAGCGGACACAACGAGTGAGCGCAACTATATTCCTACGTTTACGCGTGCCGCACGAATATCGTTGCATCCGCACAACACACTCGTTGAGTGACTCATAAGCATCGCGTTGTGTCCATTCAACATTCATTGCGTTATTCTATCTCCTAAATATCTGGATATTTTCAGATAGCGCAATATATTCACTGCCAAAAAGTGACTCTCTTGTTCAACAGCTCTCGGTCTATAATAAAGTACGGTAATCAATCATAGTCGGCACGTATCTTTATAATTGAGAAATCAAAAATTATTGAACACTAACAAAATTTACGGAATGAATATAGTGATTGTAAATTAAATTCAATCAAGTGCTTTTGTGAACCAGCGTGTCCAAAATGTATATTGAACGTCTATGCGATATTTCCCTTAGACACGATACTAGTGCAGTATAGTACGCATACACAAGCGCAACTGAACGATGAATCTTGTTAGTATTGCGATTAGGTTCGTTTGTGTTTGTGTTTATGTGTACATATAACTTTTTTTTTTATTAAAGTCACTAATCTGTTTAAATAAAATTGTTATGATTCTCGAAATGTGATAAAGATCAATGAGAGTGCCAAAAAAATTGTTTGAAAATTGCTATTTTTAATTGAAATTCAGCTCTCAAATTAGAACAAAGTTTGTTCTTTAGAAGAATAACTGTGAAAAGTGACAAAAAGTGAAATTTGACATTTTATATAAGAAGATATTTTGAAATGGAGTTTTTTAACCGAAAAATATTTTATATTTCAATATCAATTTTTATATCAATTTCAATTTTGTGTATAATTTGTATATGTTATGGAAGATTTTCAAGTGAAATTAATTCGGAGGACTCTCAATTAATATTTGTTCATATTGTAAGAAGATTTTTTGTTTCTTTTTTATTGTTATTATACGAATACCTATCAATATTGTATTTTGTATGATTAAACAGATATATCGCCACGGAGACAGAAATCTTTTTGATTCATATGCAAATGATCCGTACAGATATTTGTCTTGGCCAGGTGGAAGTGCTTCATTGACCGAAGTAAGTTGTAGCAGTTTTCTCAATATTTATCATTTATTTGTCTTATAAAATTTATCTTGGGAGGCATAATAAATGTTTGATTTGACAGATTGGGCGGCGACAGCATTACGAGCTTGGAAAATATATTCGTCGTAGATATCATACACTCATTGGAGCGAAGAACTCTTCGAATTTGGTGTACATCCGTAGTTCAAACTCAAGTCGGACACTGATAAGTGCACAATGGAATGCTGCTGGAATGTTTTCACCAACAGAACATATGAGAATACCCATAAATACCATTCCAATGGAGGAAGATTTTCTTCTCAATCACTTCATAGATTGCCCTCGATTTGACCAAATGTTCACAAATTTCACCAAATCTTCAGAATTTAAATATCAAATTGAGAAAAATGCCGATTTTTTTAAATTTTTAGAAGTTAATACTGGTGAAAAATTAAAAGATACAACAAATACTATGTTTTTACTTGAAATATTTTCAGAACAATTGGAGAAAGGACTTATGTAAGAAATAGTTTTTTATTCTCTGGAATTTTAAAATTTTTTTTCAAAACGAAAATGACAGAAAATATCCACACAGTCTTCCAGATTGGGCAAAAAACTTTACATTGTATACAAATGATACGGTCAATGAAATAATTGGTTATTATTTTGAAGCTTATACTCATACGACCGAAATGAAGAAACTAAAAGCTGGATTTTTACTTAAAGAGATATTGGATCGATCGATGAATAAATCACTCTCCTCACTTAATCCGGATCGTTCAGTTTGGATTTATTCTGCTCACGATTCAACAATTGCAAATATGTTAAATGCTCTTAATCTTTATGAAGTAAGTATCAACTTGAAGAATAATTCATTTCAACATTATGAATTTCAGTTAGTTTATAAATTCCATGAAAGTTTGTATTTAACATCCATTATGATTATGAATTATAATTCATACTTCTGCTGAAAATGCTTATTCTCTAATGTCAATAAATTTGTAATTTCAGTTGGATTTGCCATCCTTTGGATCGAGCCTATTCTTTGAACTATATAAATTAAATGACACACAAAAGATGGAACAGAAATATTATATTCAACTATTTTATCGTAAAACTCCTACTGAATATATTTCACCACTGAGCATTCCAAATTGTGGAATAAAATGTCCATTAGAAAAATTCTACGAACTTTTCAAAGAGATATTGCCAACTGAAGATCACGCCACTCTTTGCCGCTTATAATCTATATATTCAATGCAATATTAAAACGAATTTCTTCTTAACTTTAAACTGTAACCACATAAATTGCGTGCAAAATAATTGTGAACACTTAACGGCATCTATGAACCAAGCTGAGCGCAATGCATTTTAAATATATAGTAAAGGCAACATTGTTTATTTTTGAACCAAATACAAAACACGCAAATTCTATCAGATTTTTAATTTGATGCATCATTTGTGCTCCAAGAGATGATTTCTTTGTAAAAGTATAAGATTTTTATAACTATAATAGCGAGGGTGTCGCTATGCCTGGCACTTTGTTTTACGGATATACAATTCTCGGTTACTTTATTTCAACACGAGAATCATAAAATTTTGTAATATACTCATTAAAGAGGTTTATTACGAGCTTAATACATATAACATCCAAATTTATATCACTTGAAGTATTTAATCTGATCATTAATGTCAAGTTACATTAATAATAATACAATAAAATCACAATACTTGTTGATTAGATTTTCTTTTTATATTTGATCATTTTTATTTCACAATTATAAAGATACGCGCAACGCGCTATCATGGTACGCTTATTTGTAGAAGACAAATTTAATGTTAACAGGATAGCTATAGCTATATTGTTATCATTTCAAGCAATATGTAAAATTTTATATAAATATCAGTTTCTGTAAATCTAAAATATTTGCTGTGAATTTAATATTAAATGTCGTGAGGAAGCCACCATATAGTCAGCTGTCATACCGTAGGCTAAATTTAAAACAAAATCTAACAGCTTCTTTACAATAATATTTATCGCGATGTATGAAATGCTTAATGTTAGTCACACGTTACGTTTTTCAAATTAGGTTGTTAAAAATACTGTAACAACAGTAGGCAATTTTTTTCGGTTTATTTGATGTAAAGTTGTTTGCATTAACGTTAGATTCAAATGTTGATGGCCATATTTTGAACTTGATGTTCCCATTCGTTAATTGTTTCAATATAATATCTTTCCGGATTACCGCCTGGCGTCAATATTTCCCCATCATTTAATGCACATTCCTTTTCATATGATTGTGTTGGTATAATATTTTTTAAAATCTCGTATAAATCGTTTGGTGAGCATATCGTTTCACATTTGGGAAATTTCAGACGCATTTCAAATTCGGTAGAATTTTTATAATAAAGGCGAATTTGATGATCGTTCCTTTGTCTATATAATTCAAACAAAAGACACGATGAAAATGGAACTTTGGACTGAAATAAAAAAAAAAGAATTCATTATTTTACTAACAAAATTAAAAATCCATTGAATAAACAAAAATAATACTTCAAAAAGACCAAGACTATTCAAAATATTTGCTATTGTGATATCATGAACAAAATAAAGATGAAGCGAGTGATTTGGTGATAGAGTTGATTGAATTTTCTTGGTGAATAAATCAAGAATGGATTTTAATAAATATCCAGCCTTGATTTTTTTCATTTGATCGGTCGACGTATGAAATGTGTACCAAGACATTATAATTTTCTCAAAATCTCCACCGTGTAACATCACTTGTTTTGCCCATTCTGGAAAACTGATTAAAATATTGAAATAAAATGTTGATTATTCGAAATTATTTAGTTATTAATTACCATTGGCTATGAGATAACTCCACAAACAGTGTATCATATAATAGTATCATTACAATTATCGCTTTTATTTTGTAACCAGAATTTATTTCCAAGTAATTTATGAGATTTTTATATTTTTTAAATATTAAATTATAATCACTATTATTCAGAAATTGTTGCATTTCATAATCGTGACGATCACACTTTGTTTGTGTTGCTAATTGATAATCATCAGCTAAATGAATGGTGTGCACCGGTATTGGTCGCCATTTAAGATTAGATATAAACTTTTCATCGTCATCAGGTGGAAATAAACCCGCTAGAGTTGCGGCTGCACTCTCAAGCGTTCTATCTGTATCCTAAAATTAGTTTTCTGAGAATTAGCATTAATTTTCAAAGTCCAAAAGTTCACTTGACAATGTTGGGAAAATCTATTTTCATGAACATTTCTAATTTTTTCAATATTTCGAATGTTTTCATTTTATATTTGAAAATCAAAATGTTTTTCTCAAAACGAATGTTACTCTTTGGATTCGTTAAATGTTCAACACAAACCGTTGATCTGACATAAACTTTCTTTGCCGAGTATTTTCCATTTCCAAGTAGACTAGAATAACGTTTTCGAAAATATTCACCCAATTCAAAATGTTCTCTTTTCCCAATCTAATGATGAAATTTAATCAATATTCATTTTTAATTGCACAAGTATGTTGCACATAAAAATTGAAAGTCACTTAAGTTAATTTACATTTGTTAGTTGACCATAACCGTCGGGCCAAAGTTCTTCATTAGCACATAAGTCTTTTGGAAATGGTCTCATAATGTGACGGGCACCATGTCGGCAAATCTTGGATTGTAAGCAATTACACTAATTAATATTCAATATTTAAAGCATTTTATTATATTACATATTTTAAACACAAATTCAAAAAAAAAAATCAAAACACTTACGGCAATTGCAAAAATCAATTCAGCATCGTTTTCTTGGCCATATGTGAATTGAACGAAAACTAGCAAAACTATCAACCAAAATATAAACATGTTGACAGCTCAACTCCACTATTGAATATTGCAAGTTGAATGATCATGCTTATTGTCTTCTATTCGCTTTTATAACTAAAACTATTTCGTTTCTTATCCATTTAAGTTATCAAGAATGACATGAATTTGATATTATATAAATAAAAATCACATCATTGACATATATTAAAGACATCGACATCGACATTGCAAGTATGAACTATGAAGATAATAGGTAATTAATCTGAGTAATAAACGGAACAACAAATTTTTTTTTCACAAGTTTAAATCAATTTTTTCAATGTAAAGGCCAAAAGAATTTTCACGAATATAAATTTCACGTAGCTCAAATGTATAGAATGTGATGTGTAAATTAACTTTACCAAAGTACTGTATATAGCTGGGTCATTTCGAGATGGTTGTTCAAAATCTTATTGCTTTTAAGGTTTGAATAGGATCACATTTTATTCCTTATCACACCTTATTGGATAAGATAGTAGTAAGTAATAATTATTCAAATCTTATTTACTGACATTTATTTTGAATTGTGTCTCACTCCATACTTCCATCTCATTTCTATGAATTTTTTCCAATAGATTTTTCTCACTAGAATTCTAGAACTTCAAATTTATAATTTCCATTCCAGTTTTTTTTTTGTCCCCCAGACAAACGAATAAGGAATAAAGAATAAGATTATATTACACTTGAGTCTTATTTGTCCCGGCTATAAAGTACTGCATCTTATGGAGATTAAATACACACGTTAATTATGTATAGAAATTCTATATAAATGGTTTTTTTCAATGAAAATAAACCAAATTGAAAAATCTCAAATAAAAAATTATTAATTATTCCGTCGCGTTTTAACAACGCAATGCGTTCAAATTCAAATAATTTTTACGGTTCATTATCATTATTATTATATACGTAAAATATAAAATCAATTTTAAACAAAATCATTTTTCAGAAAAATAATTTTTTTGTGATTTCTCAATTTTTGCTTATTTTCATAAAAAAAAAAACTTTTATATAGAATTTCAATACATAATTCCCCTGTTTGTAGCTTTTTGAGAAAAAATGTATTCCAATTCGTTTTTCCACAGTTAATTCCCTTTTGCTTGTGAATATAAAACTTTTAATACTTTTATTTTAGGTACATTTATCGATGAATATATATTTTTTTTAAATTGAAATTAATTGCCATAAAAATTGGATATCCAAAAAGCTATATGTTGGAATTGGTATTTAAAATAAATCATTAATTACAAACAAAAAGAAATTCACTCTAAATTCGGCCAAACAATCGCTTCAATCCAATCCAAAAAATATGCGACTCGAGTGTAGATGCCAGATAATGATAAACCATAGGCTGCTCCATATGAAACAACGCCAACTCTATTGAAATGCTATCAGTGGGAAAATATTGAAGTTGTCCACCACTGTCTCCTTTACAAGCATCTCTCAATGCTTCTGGTATGCACAATATTGACTCTAAATAAGGCCATTTCAAAGTGCTGATTCATTAGCATTTCGATTGAAATCGAGTAGACTTGCATTACATTCTGACAGCGGCATTGGTTTTAATTGTGTTTTTAGAAGGTCATTCGACAATTTGCGTCCTTGAATGTAAAATAAATTACAATATTTAACATCTCTAAATGTTTACATTGCACAAGGAAAAAAAATTGAAATGAAAAAAAAGCTCACTCTCCGTATTAATTATTAATATTATGTAGAAATGATGAGTGTAGTGATTCACTGACATATCGATTCGACTATTGCGCCTTGTTTGTACTTTTCGGCTATTTAAGTCTGCGCAAAAATTGCATCGATGTTCATTTTTATAATAAGACCACGGCGTAACGCTTGTCGTATGCCATCACAATGTAACCTGAACTCTTATTTTGTACTTTACAATAAATCAAAGTATACTTTGTTATATATAACAAGTGTTAACCATCATCTGTATTTTTATTATCAATATCACTCGTCTTCGAGCATTTTGTTGGAATTTTTGCATAAATACTCTTGCATATGTCCATATACATATAATGAATTTAAGGAAACCAAATAAGGTCCAATTGTTAGAAATATTTTTACTTGTATTCCAATTGCGATTTCTATACTTTAGACAGTCTGAACAAATTCATGTGTTATCTAAATTATTTAGTTTATCGCCCTTTGTTACATTTATGCATTGCTACGTACTATTATAAGTAAAAATCAACTATTTCTTGCTTGACACCAGACATGCGCTATCTAAGTACATATTATCTACTGGTAAATATCTCCAATTGCCAGCTACTGGCGATTGCGGTTGTACGCGTACGTACATGTTAGAGAGTATGTTGAGCAACACAAACAGTTTTGTTGATAGCATGCGTCGCTAGCTTACGTAAGGGGGAGTTCTGATAGCGCAGGGAGAGGTCTGCTTCAGAATAAATTTGCTAAAACACAAAATTCGAAAAAGTACATGGTGCAAATTTTGATCATTGTTGTTCGTGCGTACGTTTGATGTCAAAATACATAACTCTCATGTTGGTTATGTTTATGTTTCTATTTCTTATTTCTTCATTTCTTTTC
The DNA here is from genome assembly GCA_029041755.1 of Resseliella maxima. NCBI lineage: Eukaryota > Metazoa > Arthropoda > Insecta > Diptera > Cecidomyiidae > Resseliella > Resseliella maxima. The sequence goes on along the minus strand of JAQOWM010000565.1, from coordinate 134,990 downwards.
TCAAGAAATTTTTTTATTTAATTAAGTTTTATTTTAAAGGCTGAGAAGTATTATACGAGCTATTGAAAAATTGAAGTATGCAGAAGTATTTTTTTATTGAATTTTGATAGTGAAAATTGCTCTCAATCACCGACAGTCATCACGCACTTTTGAAAATTCGTATCATCAACAGGAGCACTTTTGACATTTTCACGCGTACATCGAAAGTCGTTTTTGGTGTTGTATATCGTACTCCGCGTTTTAGTGTTGAAAATACCTGTAAACCTTATGAATTAATAATCACCAGTTTCACACATGAACGTAATTTTTGCTGGTGACTTTAACGTTAATTTACTAAATAATTTTAAACTAGCTTTTGTTATAAATTCAAACATAGCGTAAAATTTCAATTCAGTTAATGATGATTGCCCTACAAATTGGTGGCCAGATAAAATGCCATTGAAGATTGACTTAATTTTCACGAATAATATCGCGCGTCATTTTCCATCTGGTATTTCTTTTCATGTTTTGTTATTGTGTTCTTACAATATCAAAGTTGTAAAAATATATAGAAATATTGCCATTAGCCGTAGAAAATTCGATGAAATTAGCTTCAATGAGCTTGCTCGTGGCTGTCAGGCAATGAATTGGAATTTACACCAATGTCAGAATGTAGACGATATGGTTTCAATATTAAATGGGAATACATTGTATCTCCTTAATCGCTTTGCACCACTCAAATCATGTCACGTGCGTCACACTACTAAGCACTGGTTTAATAATGATATTAAACGAGCTATGGACGAAAGAAAAGCTACTTACAATGATTATTATAAAAGAAACAATCATAGTGATGCAATTACTCATAAACAGTTACTTGGCAAAAGCCAATAGAGTCAAGTCTCTGATTAATACTAGTAAAAAGAAGTCAACAGTTGAGAGTTTTAATGGCGCTAATTCCATGCGTTAAAAAAGGAAAGTTATTGAATACTGAGTAAAAAGTAGCTGATCTTAATAATATATCCCTTTCTACTAACATCCCATCCACATTTTCCTTTCATAACGTTTCCTTCGATGAATTTGCTTACGCTTATAAGCAAGTCAAAAGCAATGCTATTGGCGATGATGGTATTCCACTTAAATTCCTCCGCCTAATGATTCCAATAGTTATCAATCATGTTATTTTTATTTTTAATTATTGTATTTTGCATAATGTTTATTCAGCTGATTGGAATAAAAACATTATTAAACCTCTTAATGAAGTCCCTAATCCGACTGCCATTTCTGAATATCGACCAATCAGCATCATTTCTGTCATTCCAAACATTTTCGCTGTGCTTCCAAATTGGCAGGTCACTGGTTATTTTGAGGCAAACGCCATTCTTCATGAACGACAATCTTGTTTCCGTAGGAACCATAGTTGTACCATCTCAATTTTGAACATCTCCGAAAGCATCAGATCGTCAAAAAATCGTAAAAAATTTGTTTTTTTCATTTGTTAGCTGTTGATTGTCAGGCTCTTCTTGAAGTTGAGTTTGATCAAATAAACGGCATTGAATTAGTAAATATAGTTCTTGCAAAACTAAATGACTTTATTACACGTCGTGGTATGAAATTGAACGGTTCTAAATATCATGCAAGACGGTTAAATTTTGATGCGATCGGTGATGTGAAAATTGGTGATGAAAAACTTGAATTCTGTAAGTCAATTAAGAACCTCGGTGTTATTTTTGACGAAAATCTCTCTTTCCAAGACGAAAATCTCTCACATGACAAGTGTAAGTTGCAAAAATTGTACAGAGTGTGAAATTTCATTTGTCACTCAAAGCAATTTATACCCAATTATATTAAACGTGATATGGCTTCGACACTCATTGATCTCATTATGAACTATGGGAATGTAGTAACTTATGGCTGGGGTGTTCATAACACTTCAGAATCAGCTGAATTTATGTCTCATTGGGTCTATGACCAGCATGTTTACGTATTGACATAAATTTAGGTTTCGTAATAAATAAATAAATAAGTAAAAATAAACATAGAACCATATAACACTCAAACAACACAATACACATCAATTATCAACTCTATTGGATTCATACTTTTAAACAGTTTTTAAATGAATGACACCAATAAAAAAAACTATCAACTTTGCCAAAAGAGAAAATGTGTTTTCGATCCAAAATTTCAATATTCAACATTTTCGATGTCTCTTATCTCACGAGCTCCAAATATATAAAGTCAATTCACTGTTCAGTTTAATTGATAGTATGAAATTAAGATGTTTACGCTCTCGGCTCAATAATCATATGGGAAATACCTACAAACGATAGGTAAACAATCTTATTACACTTATTCAAAAGAGAAATAGATTTCATAAACTATTGTAGAAAAATCCTTGAAGTCATTATCTAAAGGCCAAATATGGTGAATATTGTGACATTGTAAAAGCAAAAAGGAATCCAATGCAACGAACAAAAAGTTCTACCCCAAATGGAGAATACAACAGATGGAACAAGTTAAAACATTCGGATTGCATTAAGAAGACTCAACTGGCAAGATCGCTTTGTTTTGCCACAATACGAACATCGATTAATGCTTTTGCAAATGATCACACTTAAAAAACGGAGAAGTATGGCCCAAGCCTTATTCATTTGGAAAATCATTAAAGGGGAAATTTCCTCCAGACACATTATGAACAGACTAAATATTAGAGTCTCATCTCGTTTTACACGTGTGACTCGTTTTTTTAATATACCCAATTGTGATTTTTATGTTATAGATTTTAACTATAGTAAGTGCACAGTAAAACATAGAATAGAAACATATTTTAAAAGAAATTAATTTAATATTTATTATTTGACAAAAGAAATAATGGAAATTGGAAATTGAAAATTTTAAAAATATTTGAACAACCCATGAATTGTTGTGATTTAAATTTATATTAAATTAACCATCTCCGGCGAAGGAACGCTGTATGATGCTGATCATCATCAATATCTGGGCCTCACACATCAGGAAAATCTTAACTGGGATGCACACCTAACAAAAATATGCACAAAAATTATTAGAATCTCTGGTGTTATTGTTATTCATAGAATTGGTAACACTATGAAGAAATCAACTCTCATTTCCATTTACTATTCACATATTCATAGTCACATTACATATTTATCACCCATTTGAGGCTCATCAGCAAAAAGTCAATCAATTTATTTATTGCAGGTGGCGCAGAATAATGTGATACTTTCAATGTTTAGACGAGATTATTATGCATTGAATCACAGCACTGATCAAATAAGAGAAAAATATAACATTATGTTTGTTCAACGTGTCATACGATATGTATAAGCTTTGATTGGATTTAAAATAAAAAAAATTAATAAAGTCAGAAATATAATTCAAATAGACATGACCATTTTACAAGAAACTTTTGAGATATATATGCCCGCTCGTATCGATGCTGAATTAGGGAATATTTTTATTGATCTATTTATGTTAAATTTACAGGGAATTGCTTTCAAAGTTTTTAATTAAATGTGAACTGTATCATTGTAAAGAAAACAAGATGTCTTACATCCGTAAGATGAACTTTTCCGCACTGAAAATCCAACGTATACAATTTATTCAATTTCTGTTACGAATTCGTTATATTTTATCTTAAAATAATTTATTTTAAGTTTTTCCATAATCAGAATAAATTATTTTCTCACTAAAGTAGTCTCATACTATGACATTTTCCTTGGAAAGGAAACTTGTAGAGGAAATGCGTTTTTGAAACCAAAATAAGATGAATTAGGCGATATCTATTTCTCCGTTTAAAATAAACCGAAAATGACTTACGAATTATGCTCAAAACTGCATTTTTACTTCTGTTTAATTGTTTTTGCGAAATAATAATAGTTTTACATGGTTCGAACTCTGAACGTCATAAAATGCCGTTTTTACGTACTTTCACATACAAATTGTAATTTTTCACCGAAAATTTTATCTGATGACCAAACAAACAATAGAAACGACTCTTTAACATTCGAGGACCCATATTTTTTTCGCAAAAAAACATAAGTTTCCTATGAGGAAAACGCCAAAAAATAACTATTTTGGGTACTTTGCCATACAAAAGTGTCATTTTTCACCAAAAAACCCATCTAGGGACCGAACAAACAATAGAATCGATTTTCCAGTGTTCGAAGACCTACACTTTTTCGCAAAAGAACATGAGTTTCCTTTGACAAAAATGCCGAAAAATCCCTATTTTGGGTACTTACCCATTTCCACGCATTTCCTCTATAAGTTCCCTTTCCAAGGAAAATATCATAGTATGGGACCACTTAAGTTAGAGAGAAAGTTGTTTTGATTATGGAAAAACTTAAATCATGTTATTTTGAGATAAAATGTAATGAATTCGTAACAGAAATTGGATGAATTGTATGCGTTAGATCTTCAGTGCGGAAAAGTTCATCTTACGGTTGAAGAACATCTTGTTTCGTACTGTTTTTACCAAACATATTTTCTGATGCCATTTTATGATGAAATGTGCAATTTTGATTGTAAGTATTAACTTTATTACCAAAAGATAAACTTATTTTTGTATCTTCATAAATATCTCTAAAGACCTAAAAATAAAATGCCCAGTGTTCAAAATTTCAAATATATTCTCTCAATTCGACAAATGTTCAGAAAATGAAAATTAAAGAGAAAAATTAAAAGGTACTAAAAATACTTTGAATACGTTTGTTACCATTTTTACGCCGAAATAATTGTTTCCTTTCCAAAATGGTCGAAATATTGAAAAAAACATTTATTATTTGAGTAAATATTTTCTGTTGCCCTGTGTATATCCTATTAGCAATCATGTATTTTTAAATTCGAAAAATTATCCATAGTTAAAAAATGATTTTTCTTATAAGTTCCACATTTAAAATTTATTTTGATTCCAAAATACAAGGCTTTATTTATGCTGGAAACGTCAGCTTGAAATGAATCCATCAGATGGATTTATCCGATGGATTTCACGCTACATTGATTGCATTGAATTTTTTGCATTTATTTATTTTTTAATTTTTCCATTGTGGCCAACGTAAAATTTGAGGCCACATTTAAAGAATTCACAATTTTTGACTTTGACAACAATGGAAAAAGTAGGCCACATTGTAAATAAATGAAAGAAATTCGATGCAACTAACGCAGCGTCAAATTCATTCGATGAATCTATCTGATGAATTTATTTCAAGCTAATGTTTGCAACTTAAGTAAAGCCTTGCCAAAATATTAAGTGATTTTCCCAAAATAGTAATTTAATTTTTCTCTTCCTTATAAGTCCACTCTGCATTTCGATGCAAAAGATAATCTTTGCTTTGAAAACTCTTATAAAAACCATAAAGTATATCTAAATTCAATTTTGTTAAAATAATATTTTTCCAATCCGACTTCTCTTGTTTTTTTGCATTAATATCGGTCTTGACCTTATCGTACACAGTAGGCAATGTGGATGCATGGTACTTTTTGCGGAGAGCATCATACTGTGATTTATCATAGAACTTCCAAAATTCCTTTTCATCGTAGAATACGTGAGCGTAAAGAACTTTCATGCCGCCAAGCTCAATGATTTTGTCTTCAATTTCGCGATTCATGCGAACAAATTCGGTATAGTTGTTAGAGCCAAAGCCCCATACACCAACGTTGAGAGCTTCACCGATGGGTGTTGTACCGTCTGGATTTAGTTCTACATTTCCGTGATACGAATGGAATGTTTGTTGTGATACTGGCTTTAATGGGCATAACCAAAGTGGCCAAATTTTGAGATTATTGGCATTGTATTCGATAAATTTTTCGACTTTCTTATAAGGGAGAGGAAGATCCTGCACTATATAGGTATCAGCTCTATTGGTAGCTTGTACGTTGCGAAATTGCATTCTGGCATGAAGAAGGTCGTCAAGAAGCCAACGAGTAAATTTATTAAATGGAATTTTGAAACAATCAAAAGGAAAAACACCGCTCCAAAATCCACCCCGATCGTAGCGAAAAAGATATTCAGCCAATGGTAAATAGTCTATTTCCACAAATTCACTGTCTTTCACTATTATACGATCTTTTACATGAAGATAATACCAAGGATCCCAAGGACCACTGAATGTCTGCACTTTAACATCATTTGGTTTTTCGTCGGTTAATTCACCAGTAATAACAGCACCAATTTCTTTTGAGAAAAGAATACCATCAATATAATCATTGGTTGGATTCTTGGTTTCCATGTGAATTTTGGCGACAATTTCAGCAACACTGTTGGCTCGGTGATAAGTTGTTTTTACAAATTTCTTAGCCTCAATAAGTTGAAGCTCAATGAGAGTGATCAGTCCCAGTGTTCCAACAGCACCTTGAGAACCCAAGAACAAATCTTCTCTCTCGTCATGTGATGCTTTAATCACTTCTCCATTTCCTAAAATCATTTCAACAGAGTTGACTGTATCGCTAAAAGCGCCATACTTGAAGCTACTACTCTCGCCCGCTGAGCCGGCGTATCCACCACCGCAGGTAATACCAGGAAATTCCATAACAACTGGAGGTATAAGTCCATACTTCAATGTCGCTAAAACAAGTCGATCCATTGGGACATTTGGTTCGAGAAGAACGGTGCGCGTATCTTTATTTACGGAAATTACATTTCGAAGAGCACTGATGTCGACAATATTTTTGTGTGCTTGCGGACGTGTGCTGTTTGATGAGCCATGAAATATTCGATACGGTTCACCACGATCATAGAATTCACGCACAATAGCTGCGATAGAGGCGATCGCTTTCTGATGTTGCTCCATTATTATTGTTTTGGAAATATTTTTTATTTTGTGAGTCTTGATTATTGATTTTTGTCTAACTTATTAATTTCACAGCGCTTAATGTTAATGAAGCCGATTTTTTAAGAGAGGATGGACATTTTGCGGTTGAAACACGAAAAAATGTTCTTACTTAGCTCTAACAGAGCCCTCACTATTTAATGAAAATAATCACAAATTAACAAACAGACAAAACAGTTCACACTTATGATGAGATACAGATAACGCAAGCAAAAATTGTGTAAACAAAATTGTTTTTAGTTTTTCGTTAATCTTATTCAACGATTTCGATTGTTTCAAGTTTGAGAACAGACTGATACCTTTTTACTTGCTTGACTGTATTTAAATACTTAATTTTGTCAGGAATTTATAAGTGTAAATATATATGTAATGACACATCAACTATAAATTACATATAAATATAAATATAAAAGAAAAAAAAGAATAAAAGTCTTTCCTAAACTCGTATATTATTCTTCTTATGTCTGGTACACAATGTCGCGCCGCAGTTCAAGTTCACTCATCAACGACCGGGCAATTATTTAGGTAAACATTATGAAATAGCAATTCACTATGACTTCTTTTGTATTTATAGCAAAATGTCAAATTACTAGCATTGACTTCGCAATGCATGTAAAATAACTTTTGGTTTGTATAATTTTGTTGTAAAATATTTAGAGGAATTTAAAAAAATTAACTTAAATTGCCGAATTTTCGAATTGTTTGACTCAAAAATTTGAACATTTTTTCCATTCGGAATAGATTTTATGTACCATATTTATGGAAAAATAGTGCACACAGGAAGAATATCATATTAAATAAAAGTTTGAGAATAAAAATATTAGAAAATATGTGACATCAATTGCAAACGCCAATAATCTAGCAGAATCATTACAAACTTCAAGGGCTTCAAGGCGTAGTAGACAGCGTGTTAGTCTCATAATCGTTCAATAAACCGATATTAAAGGTTCGATTCCCACACAGTTTGCACTATTTTTTTCAAAAATATTGACGTAAAAATTATTTCGAATGGTAAAAATCTTCAAATGTTTGATGACAAAAAAATTCGGCATTTTAAGTTAACTTTTTTTAGATTGCTGTAAATATTTTACAACAAAATGTTAAAAACCAAAGTGAAGTCAATGCTAGTAATTTGATATTTTGCTATAAATACAAAAGAAGTCATAGTGAATCGCTATTTCGTAATGTTTACTTAAATAATTGCCCGGTCGTTGTTGAGTGAGTATGGTATACATAAAAATTGAAAGTCACTCAAATTAATTTACATTTGATACTTTACAATAACCTCCCAGCCAAAGTTCTTCATTAGCACATAATTCTTTTGGAAATGGTGTCATAATGTGACGTGTACCATGGCAGCAAATTTTGAATTATATACAATTACATTAATTAATATTTAACAAGACGTCTTACATCCGTAAGATGGACTTTTCTGCACTGAAAATCCAACGCATTGAAATTTATCCAATTTCTGTTACGAATTCATTACATTTTATCTTGAAATAACATGTTTTACGTTTTTCCATAATCAAAACACCTTATTCTCTTAATAAAGTAGTCCCATACTATGATATTTTCCTTGGAATGGAAACTTGTAGAGGAAATGGGTTTTTGAAACCAAATAAGATTATTATTTCGCCAAAACAATTAGTTTTTGATTTTTCACTTTCGCTTAATTTATTTTTACTTTAACCGTAAATGGAGATGCTACAGTTCATAACCTGTGGAAAATTCCTTACACAGAAGTAAAAATGCAACTTTGAGCATAATTTATAAGTCATTTTCGGTTTACTTTAAACAGAGAAAGAGATATCGTGCCTAATTCATCCTATTACTTTTCTGTGTGCGTGAAAGTATTGCAATTGATCAAAATTTCAAAACACCACAAAAACATGATTTCTTCACGTTTTGAACATCGGACAACACGAATTAGATTTTTTTAGATGGAGGTATTGTGAATCCACGTTGTACGTTGTACGTTCTACACAAAATTTGTTAACACGATAGCTCATCCCCAATGAGCCCAAAAAAAAAAATCTGATGATGCAGAATTGTTAGAATAGTTCAGGAATAGAAACCATTAAATTTTCAGCCATGGATGGTGACCGCATAGTGGATCCGTTAAAAGGAGATATATCCAGTGCAAATGATGATTTTTGTATAAAAATTGTCCAAAATAGGCATTTTACGGCACTTTCATCAAAGGAAACTCATATTTTTTTGCGAAAAAAATATGGGTCCTCGAACATTAGAATGTCGGTTCTATTGTTTGTTTGGTGGGGACCAATATAAGATTTTTGAAGGAAAATTACACTTTTGTATGTGAAAGCACGTAAAAACGGCATTTTATGATGTTCAAAGTTCGAACCATGTAAAACTATTATTATTTCGCAAAAACAATTACACAAAAGTAAAAATTCAGGTTTGAGCATAATTCGTAAGTTATTTTCGGTTTACTTTAGACGGAGAAATAGATATTGTGCCTAATTCATCTTATTTTGGTGTCACAAACTCATTTCCTCTACAAGTTTCCTTTCCAAGGAAAATATCGTAAAATGGGACTACTTTAGTTAGAGAGAAAGTGGCTTTGATTATGGAAAAACGTAAAACATTGTATTTTAATATAAAATGTAATGAATTCGTAACAGAAATTGGATGAATTTCATGTGTTGGATTTTCAGTGCGGAAAAGTTCATCTTACGGATGTAAGACATCTTGTTATTCAATGTAACAATGCAATTTCGAACATCATTTACAAGTCATTTTTGGTTGTTCTCAATGGAGAAACAGATTTTATACCTATTTCCACCATAATTCATATTATTCTTGTGTCAAGAACATTATGAAATACTTTACACAGACAGAACTATTCGTACATCTAGTACGATTTATCTGAATTTTGACATTTTTCTACAGTTGTTGATTTGTTTTTTTCAACATTGTCGTATACAGATTTCTATACTGTTTATGTGCACTTTTAAATGAGCGGGAAGAGAAGAAACATAGCTGCGTGCAAAAATATTTCTCCTTCGCATTCAACCGTATATATAAAAAGTATAGAAGTATATGTACGACAATGTTGTGAATATTTCAACAGACGTTAAATTTTAAAAAAGTCGTAGTAGATGCACGAACAGCACTGAACTGAATGAGTGTAGCCCAACATAATAATTATAAATAAATTAAATATAATGCAATACTTTTAGTATATAAAATGAAAAACAAGATGTCTTACATCCGTAAGATGAACTTTTGAACTTTCTCTCTAACTGAAGTCCTCCCATACTATGACATTTTCCTTGGAAAGGAAACTTGTAAAAGAAATACCTTTTTGAAACCAAAATTGCCGCAATAATAAGTGTGAGAGGGGAATCGAAGTGTGCTGTTGAAACACACATACACAGTTAAATAGCAACTATGAAATAGGTACTATCAAATAGCAGCAGCTATATCCGTAGCACAAGTATAATGACTGATTTCAACTTACAAATCAAGATTTCTTTCGTACGAAAGTGTCTTAAGCGTGTTATCTCAGGGAGGAGATTATCGTTTTTGGTACTGCTTTTGCCAAACATATTTTCTGATACGACTTCAATGTTGAAATGTGCAATTTTTATTGTAAATATTAACAAATATTTTTTTTGCTGAAATCTCCAATACATGGTGTTCATTGTTCAGATTAAAAAAACTGAATAAATGCAAAGTTTTTTTAAGCGAAATATTTGTGTAGATTTGGATAATTTCCTTCCAAAGTTTGAATGTTTATTTTGTTTTACTAATACCAAAGCTTAGCTTATTTTGATCTTATTTATCTTCATAAATATCTCTAAAGACTACAAAAACTCAAAAATAAAATGACCAGTATTCAAATTTCCAAATATATTCTCTCAATTCGACAAATGTTCAGAAAATGAAAATTAAAGAGAAAAATTGAAAGGTAAGAAAACGAAAAAGTGTGGATGCCAGTGCGGAAAAGTATCTCTTACATCGGTAAGATCTTTTCTCAAAATATTAAGTGATTTCCCAAAATAGTATTTTAATTTTTCTCTTCCTTATAAATCCACTCTGCATTTCGATGCAAAAGATAATCCTTACTTTGAATACTCTTATAAAAACCATAAAGTACATCTAAATTCAATTTTGTTAGAATAGAATTTTTCCAATCCGACTTCTCTTGTTTTTTTGAATTCATATCGGTCTTGACCTTATCGTACACAGTAGGCAATGTGGATGCATGGTACTTTTTGCGGAGAGCATCATACTGTGATTTATCGTAGAACTTCCAAAATTCCTTTTCATCGTAGAATACGTGAGCGTAAAGAATTTTCATGCCGCCAAGCTCAATGATTTTGTCTTCAATTTCGCGATTCATGCGAACAAATTCGGTATAGTTGTCAGAGCCAAAGCCCCATACACCAACGTTGAGAGCTTCATCGGTGGGTGTTGTACCGTCTGGATTTAGTTCTACATTTCCGTGATACGAATGAAATGTTTGTTGTGATACTGGCTTTAATGGGCATAACCAAAGTGGCCAAATTTTGAGATTATCGGCATTGTATTCGATAAACTTTTCGACATTTTTATAAGGGAGTGGAAGATCCTGCACTATATAGGTATCAGCTCCACTGCTAGCTTGTAAGACGCGAAATTGCATTCTGGTATGAAAAAAGTCGTCAAGAAGCCAACGAGTAAATTTATTAAATGGAATTTTGAAATATTCAAAAGCAGAAACACCGGTCCAAAATCCACCCCGATCGTAGCGAAAAAGATATTCAGCCAATGGTAAATAATCTATTTCCACAAATTCACTGTCTTTCACTCATTATACGATCTTTTACATGAAGATAATACCAAGGATCCCAAGGACCACTGAATGTCTGCACTTTAACATCATTTGGTTTTTCGTCGGTTAATTCACCAGTAATAACAGCACCAATTTCTTTTGAGAAAAGAATACCATCAATATAATCATTGGTTGGATTCTTGGTTTCCATTTGAATTTTGGCAACAATTTCAGCAACACTGTTGGCTCGGTGATAAGTTGTTTTTACAAATTTCTTAGCCTCAATAAGTTGAAGCTCAATGAGAGTGATCAGTCCCAGTGTTCCAACAGCACCTTGAGAACCCAAGAACAAATCTTCTCTCTCGTCATGTGATGCTTTAATCACTTCTCCATTTCCTAAAATCATTTCAACAGAGTTGACTGTATCGCTAAAAGCGCCATACTTGAAGCTACTACTCTCGCCCGCTGAGCCGGCGTATCCACCACCGCAGGTAATACCAGGAAATTCCATAACAACTGGAGGTATAAGTCCATACTTCAATGTCGCTTCAACAAGTCGATCCATAGGGACATTTGGTTCGACAAGAACGGTGCGCGTATCTTTATTTACGGAAATTACATTTCGAAGAGCACTGATGTCGACAACATTTTTGTGCGCTTGCGGACGTGTGCTATTTGATGAGCCATGAAATATTCGATACGGTTCACCACGATCATAGAATTCACGCACAATAGCTGCGATAGAGGCGACCTCTTTCTGATGTTGCTCCATTATTATTGTTTTGGAAATATTTTTTATTTTGTGAGTCTTGATTATTGATTTTTGTCTAACTTATTAATTTCACAGCGCTTGATGGTAATGAAGCCGGTTTTTCAAGAGAGGATTGACATTTTGCGGTTGAAACACGAAAAAATGTTCTTACTTAGCTCCAAAAAATTAACAAACAGACAAAACAGTTCACACTTATGATGAGATACAGATAACGCAAGCAAAAATTGTGTAAACAAAATTGTTTTTAGTTTTTCGTTAATCTTATTCAACGATTTCGATTGTTTCAAGTTTGAGAACAGACTGATACCTTTTTACTTGCTTGACTGTATTTAAATACTTAATTTTGTCTGGAATTTATAAGTGTAAATATATATGTAATGACACATCAACTATAAATTACATATAAATTTAAAAATTAAAAAACAAAAAGAATAAAAGTCTTTCCTAAACTCGTATATTAATCTTCTAATGTCTGGTACACAATGTCGCACCGCAGTTCAAGTTCATACTCACTCATCAACGACCGGACAATTATTTAGGTAAACAAAAAATGTCAAATTATTAGCATTGACTTCGCAGTGCAGGTAATATCACTTTCCACGAGGTTTACTTTTGGTTCTTAAAATTTTGTTTTTTTTTTATTTAATATGATTGTCTTTTTTTTTAGTTGGTTTTAATGACAATCGTATTGTTTAAACTTATTTGGGACACCAAATACATCATATTTCTTTATTTTTTCTGTTAGCATTTGAAACAAACTAGGTTTATCTTCAATTATCAGCACAATAACATAAAAAGTTCGTTGTTCATTCCGAAATAATCACTCTTTTGTTTGTGCTAATCATGTTAAAGCATTTTATTCAGAATTAATTTCAAGATAGTTTCCTAAAATAAAAACCTCAAATGGAAAAAAATAAAATCCTCTGATTTTCATCATGTTGATGTGGTATCCAATACATTTTATTGTTGAAAATAGAATATCAGTCATAAATTATATACATACTAGGTCGTTTGATATTGACCTGACTTTTTGAATGAAAACACATTTTTTCGGCAAAATTCTTTTTTATTCTTCAACATAATCTCCTTTTAGCTCGATACACCGAGCCCAACGATTTTCCAACTTTTTTATCTCTTCCAAATAGTGCGATTTGTCAAGCTCGTGAAAATAGCCGTCTGTTGACCATTCGACCTCTTCATTCGTGGCAAAACGCTTACCAGACAGCCATCTTTTGAGGTTTGGAAACAGGTAATAGTCGTTAGGGGCCAGATCTGGAGAATACGGTGGGTGGGAAAGCGATTCGTAACCCAATTCATGTTTTTTTACCTTTGCAATGTTTGATGTGTGAGATGGTACATTGTCGTCATCAAAAATGATTTTTTTCTTCTGCAAATGCGGTCGTTTCTTCTTGATTTCATCATCCAATCGATCCAATAACGCTGCATAATATGCTCCTGTTATCGTTTTACCCTTTTCAAGGTAATCGATGAAGATTATGCCATGTGCATCCCAAAAAACACTGGCCATAACCTTACCGGCCGATTGTTGCGTCTTTCCACGCTTTGGTGCACTTTCACCCGGTAAACGCCACTCTTTCGATGCTTCACGAGATTCCGGTGTATAGTGGTATCCATGTTTCATCCATAGTCACATATCGACGCAAAAACTCAGATGGATTCTTTTGAAACATGGCCAAATTGCTCATTGAAGTTCTCAATCGAATGCGCTTTTGATCAATTGTGAGCAAACGCGGCACCCATCTTGCACAAAGCTTTCTTGCACCCAATTTTTCATGCAAAATATTAAACACACGCTCATTTGAGATGTATGTGGCCTCAGCTATCTCACGCACTTTCAATTTTGGATCGTTCAATATCAAATCGTGGATTTTTTCGATAATTTCTTCGGTTGTGACCTCAATTGAGCGACCTGGACTCGGTATTATTTTGGTGCTCGTACGACCACATTTAAATTCATTAAACCACTTGTGAATGGTTCCATGAGACGGTGCGGAGTCCGAATAATACTTTTTAAGAGCAGTTTCGGTTTGTGCGATGGTTTTTCCACGCAAAAAATAGTGTTTTATCAACACACGAAATTCACTTTTTTGCATTGTTAACAATAAAATCGGAGGTTGCTTGCTTTCAAGAGCTGTCACTTGTAAACTAATCAACATAAATGGCTGAAATTTTGTCAGTAGAGGTTTGAAGGATGGCGCCTGTTACAAAAGTCAGGTCAATATCAAACGACCTAGTATAATAATAAAATAATCTAATAATAATTGATTTCATTTTCTCTTTTTCCTTGTTAATAAACTTTAGTATGCAATACGATTGTCTTGGTCATAACTTTATAATTAAAACAAGAACGCTTTGCTCGGAAAGAAAACGTTTACACTACAGAGTTTACGAATTTTATAAAAAAAATTTCTAGTTTGTTGTCAACAAACTATGATTAGCACTACATGAAATGTGAAATTCATGTACTTATTTTTGTTATTCTTGCTCAGAAATAATCCAGTCACCATTTAATAATGTAAATATCAAATTAATTATGGAATATTTATATTGAGAGGCATAAATTATTGAAAATATGAAAAAAATTAGACAGAGTTCCTGCTATTTCAAATTTTCTTTTATATTATAATTTAATGTTGTGGTATAGCCCGGTTTAACATGTTAAGAATGTTGTCCATCTTCATCTGTTCATCAATAGCTCTTCAATGAGACCCATATTGGCCATTTTACAATTTCATCCTGTAGGTCCATCAAAGGAAGTACCAGATGGCGTGATCCATCCGGGTCCAAAATAAATGTCAGCCTAGATGTCTATATAAACATTGCTCAGGTAAAATTTTAAGCAAATCGGTCATCATGATCATGATGGCTGAATATATTTGGAGAAGGAAAAAAAAAACCAATGCAATACCCTACATTTCATGTAATGCTAAAAATAATATCAGGTTTGCTTTTCTAAAGTTTTTCGTGCTTTTTTTTTGTTGGTCGAACCGTATGCAATTGCTTTATCAACACTTGAGGATTTGCTTATGATTGTCTTTGAGTTTCCTTTGTAATTAAAGCAATTCCAATTACGTGTTTTTAAGTTGAATTGACCAGATATAAAATGAATCAAAAATATACTCTTTTCTGATAAGCCGCGTCCACCTTCTTCAGGTAATTTACGTTGACTATGGAAACGAAGCTGAAGTTAGTTCGAATAATTTATATCCTGCCACACGTTTTTGGTTTTTCCAAACAAAATATTTTTATTGCAGAAATTTCTTTGGAATATTAGACGATTTTGGTTTTCGGTAGTTTTAGATGATTTTATTTTTCCCATTAAACGATTTTGTAACATTTGACTACCTTTTGACCTTTTGGTTTTTCTTTTAGATGAAATTCGTTCTTAAATTAAAATTGCACATAAAAATTGAAAGTCACTTAAGTTAATTTACATTTGCTAATTGACCATAACCGCTGGGCCAAAGTTCTTCATTAGCACATAAGTCTTTTGGAAATTGTGTCATAATATGTCGAACACTATGGCGGCACATCTTAAATTGTATACAATTACTCTAATTAACATTCTATTATATTATATATTTTAAGCAGAAATTCATCAAAACACTTACAGCAATTGTAAAAATCAACTCAGCATCATTATTTCGGCCATATGTGAATTGAACGAAAACTAATAAAACTATCAACCAAAATGTGAACATGTTCACAGCTCAACTTCACTATTGAATATTTCAAATTGAATGATAATGTTTATTGTCTTTTATTCGCTTTTTTAACTTATCCATTTAAGTTGTCAAGAATGACATGAATTTTGTATCATCAAATATTACTAGAACTATTATTGCGAAACCGATTTTGTTTTTGTTCATGTCATTGACATATTAAATATTTAAATTTGTTTTTTCACACCATTAGTTAATTCCCCCTTTATGTTCTACTTTTTTCCATAATAAACGCAACCAAATTCTCAAACTGAATTAGTCTTAAACTATGAGATTTTCCTTGGAAAGGAAACTTGCGTTTTAGACACCAAAAAAATAATATGGATTAGTCACAATATTTATTTCTCTGTTTAAAATTAACCGAAAATGGCTTATAAATTAAGTATAATATCACATTTTTACTTCTGTATAATGAATTTTCCACAGTTAATTCAACTATTCTCTCAAATTATTATTTTGGAAATTTTGAACTGTAGCATCTCTATTTAGGCTTAAAGTGACAATAATTGTTAGAGTGTTACTCAAAAGTGAGCAAAAACAAAGAAAGAGAAAAGAAAACGAAGAAAAAAAGGAACACATGTGCAAAATCGCAGCCGTAATGTGATCAAATTGAATTATTGAAGAATTTCTTGTTCTCACTTTCTCTACTTCATTCCGCTCGTATTTTTCCATTTAGCTTCTCTTTAATTTATTGTTGATGATTTGGCCCCATTCTTTTTTTTTTTTTTTTTTATTTTTTTGAGCTTGCTTGATCTATGCCATTGTTAATCATTTATTTTTGTCGATTACATTTCACGCATAAAGCTCACGACACAATATAACGTAGCTTGATACACGTACAGAACTAGCATAATGAAGAAAAAAAAACGAGAAAGGAATTGTCATTTAATTGAACAGCAACAACAAAAACAAAAGAAAAAAAAAACAAATATGGTAACTGCGAGAGTATAAACCATGCTCGTTGTAATGGGCCATCGTCATAGACATCATGCTTGTAGATTTGTTTTCTTTTCTGGTGTGGTTCTCTTTCATATAATATTTTCTTGCGCGTCATTTTGCGGAGAAATATTATTTCATTGTATGGTCTGAATCACTATAATTGCAGAACAGAGTAATAAAAGGGACGGCTTATACTTGGCGATGTTCACTTTCGCCTCACAGTGTTATTAACACAAACAATATGCTTATTAGACATATTCGTTTAGGCGTTATTGTAAACATTTCAAACATACTTTCCGAAACTCGTACGTAATCACTAAAAAAGAGTAAACAACTCACAAAACCAAAAAAACGAATACAGAAAAACCCAAGAAAAATAAAAAGATATATAAAGTGAAAATGAGTTTTAATATCGTCAGCATTAGGTAAACAACGAATGAAAGAGATGAAGAAGAGGCAAAAAATGAAAAACAATAACACAGAAGATGAAATTCAAATTAAATAATTGAATGATTGAATAATTCAATACTGCTGTCGCTGCTAATGTATCATTGCTGTTGTTATTTCTGTAGTTTTTCATTCATTCATTTGTGCTTGGCTTTTGAAATCAACTTGAGAGATGGTATGCGGACGCAATGCATGCATGAATATAATAGTCATCGTATATAAATCCGTTTTGACTGTATGCGTATGTACGCGAAATATCTCATTCTCTTACTCACTATGTAAAGACTTTATAGCGCATACAAAGAATTTAAATTATAAGTTGAAATCTAAATGCATAAAAATGCCGGCTGTATGTATTCAATTTAGCATTCATGATTTTCATTCTCCCTTTTTTCACTTTATTCAACATATTTCGAAATGTTTCAGTTGATCTTGAAATCCAAATCAAATATTTGATTTGTTTTCATTTTGTTAATACGTGTTTCCTAGAGCTGGGCCCGAACGTTCGGTCGGTCGTTCGTTTGAAAGTTGAGAAAATTTTTTCTTGTGGTCGGTCATTTGTTCGCAGAAATAGAAATGTTCGCTTCATTTGATCGTATGATCAATCGAATTTTCTTTCTTTTCCGATTGGATAAGATAATAGATAAATGTATTATAATATATTTATTCAAAAGTCTTTGTGCAAAACAAACACAAAAGTGCTTTTCCTTATTTCTCTCAGAATTATCGGCGGCAGTGCAGTAAAAATGAGATTTATAAATGCAACTTCATAAAAATTTGCTTAAATTCCATTACTTTGCAAAGTTTTAGGTGTATTAATTATCAATAACTATTATGTAACATGATGAACATTTTGTTGGAATTTTTGCATATGTCCATATACATATAATGAAGTCGAGGAAGTAAAATAAGGTCAAATTCTTAGAAATATTTTCACTTGTATTCCAACTACGATTTCTATGCTTTAGAGAGGCTGAACAAATTCATGTTTTATCTAAATTATTTACTTTATCGCATTTATTACATTCATGTTTTGCTACGCCAGAGATTGTAATACGGATATTCCTATACAGATATATGTATATTTCTATAAATATAGAAATATATTATATTTTTAACGCAGCGTGTGAATGTATGCATTAGCGGTGTTGTGTAAACTGTTTTTTGTTTTCAATTCAACACACACTAATGTACGAATCAAAAAAAACAACAGCAATGAATTTTTACACCGAATAACCAAATATATGCACAATCACAGCAACCGGCTCTGTAAACGAGTTAAGAATGATGCGCATTTATTTGTGTTGTAAATTCTGCACACAGTCGATTGCTATGTGTGTGCATATATTTGGTGTAAAATAGGTACTAACACACACATTGACACTCTGCGTCAAAAATATAATATAATTTTATAGAAATATATGTCTAGGAATATACATATTACAATCTCTATTGCTACCCACTCATAAGCGAGAATCAACTATTTCTTGCTTAATACAAATGCTGACCTTGAAATTCTTGACCATTGAAATCTAGTATTTTATTGTCTCTGCATAGTATACTGCAGATCACGTGCATTTTTATTAAACATTTCTACTAATCGATGCATCACTATTCAATGGTGACACTTTGCTTTTGGGTTTCAATTGAAAAAGTGTCCAAGTCAAGCGAATTGTTGCATAATAAATAAATTCGACAATGCTTATTGCTGAAACGCCCAAAAAAAGGCCAAGCAAACCACCACAAATGGCCATAAAATCAGTGCATGTATAGAGTTCAGCACGTTTCAATGTCACCACTTGATGATCTTTAAATGAAATTATAATATTTGATGGCAACATGCTAAAATGAAGAAGTTTTTTTTTTGTTGAAAAATAGTCTTTAAATTCCGTGTAAGATTCTTTAAATGCAAATTCAATAGAAATATTGTAAAATTACCCAGAATTATGATTGAATGCAGCTTTATACGAATTAAATGTTGGTCCCCAGTCGAATTTAGCTCGATCAATATCTGCATCATATGTAATGGTAGTGCATGCTGGCAAGCAATTACATTCCTTTCGAAATGTTTTTGCATCGTCATCTTTCAGGCCATCGATTACATCTTCGCCAAATAATTTTTGCTCAGCTGATTGATAGCATTTTAAGCTTACTAAACCGCAGATTTTTGTTGTACTTAACCCTATCAAACCGCATTCCAAATTGATGAATGAATTGTTTTTACTTATTTAAATGATGGAAAAAACTTTTCTTACTCGGCATTGAAAATTTCACACATCCACATTCTCGTTTTGTGAAATTCGACAAACATTCTGCTTCACAATTATTTTGCGCATAAAATTTGAAAAATTGCAATTGACGTTCAGAGTTGAAAAAGCACTGACGTTGACTTGGTATGTATCGACGCAATGCATCTGATGTTGTGATAATTGTTGGTTTAATCAATATATCGGCTTGTTCTAAAAGCGGTACTCGAAAGGAATGTCGTGATAGTTTCAACACTTCACCGGGTGCCGAAAAGATAATTTTGAATCCTTGTATTGGTCCGCGACACAAATATTCCAAATCTTGTTCAGACAAACGCAAAATAATAACCATCGCCGCACCTTGTCTTGCATTGAATAAGCGAACTGGATAACCTCTTTTAATCAAACTATCATATCCATTTTCCAAATTCCAGTGTGATATGTTTGGATTATTATTTACGGTCAAAATTTCAGGAAACATTCTAAACAAGGAAAGAAAGTAAAACAATAAAATATCACAGCGACTTTTGTTTTGTGAGAAAGTTCACGACATACACGTCAGTGTACATTTCATGCGAATTTATCGCATTGAATGTGTAGCAAAGTCCGGCTTCAGTTAAGATTGGTGCGAAAAATTTCGAACAATTTTCATGCTTCTGTTGCCATATACACATGAAAAAAGTTTCATTGAAAGATGGTGCTATGTCTCGTATGATATTATAAATTGATTTATCAATAAACCGTTCACCAAATTCCGAAATATCATGAAAATAAAAATGACATATGTGAATCAATGCTTTCAGTCGTATCAATCTAATGAGTAAAAGAAGATGTTTATTTAAATAGACCAAATAGAATGAAGAACATTTTTGTATATTATTCACTCGATATTATTTGACTCGCGTAGGTTTTGAGTCGATTCCGAATGATAATTTGAAGTCACATTAAATTCCTTTAGCAATTCAAAGGCTGAAGTCACATTCAATTTTTGAGACCGAGCTTTTGTTTCCGGGCAAATTGTAATCGTGGGGAATGGTATTGCCGATATATCTACTGGTTTTTCATTAAAACTCATCGTTACTGGATTATCACGCCATTTTATCCAACTGCTTTTTACTGATGAACCGCACAACCAAACAGATAAGCTGAATGCAATCATCCACCATAATCTATTGAAAAATCGTCATATAAATTCACTTGGTGCATGTAGTCGCTTTTTAATACCAATTTTTTGCGTGTATGATTCAAAGAACGATTATTGGTATCAACAGACAACAGATGAGATAACATAATATATATTTTTCGAATTTCAAGTTGGATTTTTTTTTAGACATATTTCAAATTATTTTCAGCACGGAATTCAGAACTGTTATATGATGACACTTTTTTTTAGCAACAATAAAAAAGCACCGACACGCATTCTTTGATTTAAATTAATCATTTAATAAAACTTTCCAAAAATGAAATTTAATCCAAAAATAAACGAGTATTAACAATAAAAACCTTTCGCTCCAATGATATTGTTGTTCCCAAAAGTGTTGAACACCATGAATGCTACTTTTTGAACAAAATTCCTTTAATAACTGCTTTATAGCCTAGAAATGCAGACTCAATTTCATTTTCTTAATTCGATTATTTATTTTTGTTTAAATGAAAAATGATTTAAAATTACTTGTGTCTTTGTTTTTGATCTGTCGTCCTTCGTAGAATTATTCATCATTTAACGTGTGTGTTTTCTGGCAATTTTCGCAAAAAAGTCCCCTATAAGGTGTAATCTATTGAATTCTTTTACAAATACTATTTGTGTACCGATATAATTTCATTAAACTCATTCTATTTGATTCATTTGATGACAATAATTCTTTTGAATGGAAATGAGAAATAAATTGTAGTTTCATTTAAAAATTTTCATTTCAGTTTTCATCAGTTAATTGCAATTTTTCATCTAGAAAAATGATCAATTTTAGATTGAAAGAAGTCAATTAAAAAATAAAATTAAATGATTGAGTCAGAGTTATGTGGATAGATGTTAGAGGTAAAATTTGATCATTTTCGATACATAAAGCTCATTAAATGAGCATTAGCAGCATTTGTTTGGGTGCAATTTAAATTAATGCATTTCATTTCATTAATTTCATTCTTTAGAGTTTTCAATCATACATTCATTGATTAAATTAAAGAACATAGAAAATGTTTTTCTCTATAGACCATAGAACAAACGCAATTGTTGTTGTAAAACTCGAATTATGCCCAATTAGAGAATCGAACCTTCAGATATCTTCAGTGTAAATAATTATAAGATTGGCTCTTTTTTATGGATTAATGGATTTTTTTCTTTTCTGTTTGCAAACAGAATATTAATTATTTATATAAGAACTTATTAATATTTCATTGTTCCAATCGCTTCAAAACAATTATTATCGTTCATACTTAATCCATGTCAGAGGAAAAAAATTTATAACCAAAATATTCTAGTTCAAAATATTTTTTTTTTATCACAGAATCTATTTCTATCGTCGTTGATTTTGTATGAAAATGATAATTCAAAACTTTCAAATATTCATGAATTTGGTGACAACAAACCCACATGTCCACTTTTAATACATAAATGGGAGATCATGTGCCTCAATGATCAATTACTTAATTGGATTGAATCTTATTTGTCACATCGTAAACTAAAAGATAAAGAACATCAAATCGAAACTGATTAAAGTATTCTCTGGAACAGGACCAGGCCATCCAATAGGAGCTACGCTATTCATCCTTTTTGTAATTTATTTACCAAATGTTATTAACAACTCACACATTCATTTATTTGCAGATGACACAAAACTATCAAAAGAAATTGCCACTTGTGACGACTGTTTATTATTGAAAAATGACTTGATGAAAATCGCTGAATACTTCAATAGTAACCAATTAAAATTGAATGTTGATTAAACAGAGATGATCTCGTTTCATAATAATTCACTGAAAATTAACTTCCCATACTCAATCGATAGAGTATATGTAAAGACTTCGGAGTTTTGCTAGATGTCAACATGAACTTTGAAACGCACATCGAATTCATTATTTCTAAAGAGAAATCACGACTTGCTTTTCGTCTTTGTATTGCCCATTTTGGCGTACAGATATGGAATCCACACCAAGTCGAAATGAAAGTAAAAATCATTTTAAAAATAATTCCTTCTTTATGCATTTAGGATATTAAATTGGCCAAATCGATTTTCGTTAGCACGATATGAACATCACTTACTATTTCTACAGATGAATACCCCAAATCAATGCACTTATGCCAACGTATTTTCCAATTTTCGGAACAGTTGTTGTAGTCGATGGTCGGAATGGCCTTTAATTCACGTGCCTTCAATTCTGTTAACTCAAAACGATGTCCTCGGAGTGGTCTTTTCAGTTTATTGAATACCCAGAAGTCACACGGTGCCAAATCGGGCAAATACGATGGTTACGGAACGATATTATTTATATTTATGATGGAAAAATCTCAAAAAACCAATCAAATAAATTTCATGATTTTGGAACCAAACGTGAATTGGGACTTTTAACTTAAAAAATGCTTTTGAAACGGTGTTCATAGTTTATGTAAGTAACCAAAAGATCTAACTATCATTCCAAAAGTTCATCGATGATGTTCGACCAAAAATTTTCTCATTTTTTTAATGTTGATGGTCACTCAAGCCGATTTTCAGAGGTTTAGGCGTTTTTCGACTTCTAGGAAAATTTTTTGCCCACAGTAGTAAATGAAACGACAGTATTATCAATTTTCCAATGTCAAAGTGATGAATACAAGCGGAGCGTTGAATAATACATATGAAAATGTGTTAACACAATATCATCTCATCTCCAACATAATCATAAAAAAATCTAATGGAGCAGAATTGTTATGATTGCTGAGGAAAAGAAACCATTAAATTTTCAGCCAAGGATATTCATCATACAATGAAATTTTATTATGGATTTGTAAGGGAGCGTCCCTTAAGGAGAATTTCAATTTCAGTACAATTTCGGTTATGTTCTAATAAGAAGGTTTTATTAAAAACATGTCAATCACCGCTCAGTAGAGAATGAACTTTTGAGCTACGTATGATTTCGATTGGCAGTACGGAAAAATTCATCTTACAAATTTAAGTTTTAGTGTTGATTTCATGTTGTTTTGTGCACATATTTATCTATTGGTCATATATACTCTGGAAGAGACCAATTTAAATATCAATTGAAAATGGAAATGAAAAAGGATATATTTTTACCTTTTATCTTAGCTCAAAAGAGATCGATAGAAAATCTAGATGAATGATGGTAAAAGTGTTACTTCAAATTGACATTAATCTGTTAAAATTAAAATGTGAATAATGGATTCAGAGAATAATTTCTATTGAATTATATCCAATCAAAAGCAATTTATTTCTATTGCTGTAACATGTTTATGTAATATTTAAGTGTTTTTATGAATACATACATATATGATTAATCGCCATAAATAATTTAAATTTATCTATCTTGACATTTGTGGGGCATTTTAATTTCATCAATAAAGATAAAATGAAAAATACAGAATTATGCGTATTCATTATCTGCTCACGGAATTCCAGTTTTTACACTAATTTTTTCATAATTTTTTTTTATCAATACTTCAATCATGGATTACTAGTATGTTTTCAATAAAAAAAAATTATACGCGTATACATTTTATTCAAATTTTAAAACAAATTTGCGTTAAAATTTTTAAATACAAAATAACCGGTGGTAAACTTGATTGAAAAATTAGTAGTTTTATTTAGATTTGACTATTCCAAATGCAATATGCCACATAAATGTCAAGATGAATAAATCTAAATTAAAATTATTTATCACTAGGACAGAAGAAAATAGTTATTCATGACCATTGAAAGGAAAAAAAAATTTTCCGCTAAAACAGACGAAATATTTACGATAATATTTATTTATGAATCTACAAAAATCAACAAGATTTGGAGAAAATCAAAATACTCAAGAAATACTTGAAAATACTGTTATTGAAGGTTACTTGAACGCGTACTATGTATTTTCAAAAATGAACACATTTTGAAATTAACGCATATCTTTCGATAACAATTTAAATGTTTTTTTTTGTGCATCTTATCAAATTAACAAATAAAAATAAATGTAGGTCGTCTTCCAAAATATAGTAAATATGTGTAGTATGAGCAGAAGATGTCAATCGAACATATTTAAAATCACATAGGTCGGCTGGTGTATATCATTCGATGACTGCGACAGGGAAACCATCTTCGGATAGAATATTTGCAATCCATTGATCGCACACAGCATAAATTTAGTGGCATCAGTTGATCAGAGCAACACTTTTTCTTTTGTTACCTTTAAAAATCATAAAAAAACTAAATGATACAAAAGGACGAAACAAATGAAATTCAAAAAAACAAATTGTTCTAGCTTACCCAAATCATTCATGCACTCCTCGAAGTGAATTACCAAATAACAATATAACGTGCGAAGGAACGTTTATCTTCTGAAAACCATGACCTTAATCTACTGCAAATACATCTAGATGTCGGTGTTCAACCGTGTTCACTACTATTTGATAAAATTCAGACAATTGTAAATTAATAAAATAATTTTCCTTTGTTTTTGACGATTTTTGAATAAGTTTGATAACATTTTAGGCTGGAATATTTTTTTTCTTTCCAAAATGGTCAAAATATTCAAATAAACATTTATTATTTGAGTAAATATTTTCTGTTGCCCTGTGTATCACCTATTACCGATAATGTATTTTTAAATCCAAAAAATTATCATAGTTGAAAAATGATTTTTCTTATAAGTTTAACATTTAAAAATTTAAAATTTATTTTGATTCCAAAATATTAAGTGATTTCCCAAATTAGTATTTTAATTTTTCTCTTCCTTATAAATCCACTCTGCATTTCGATGCAAAAGATAATCCTTACTTTGAATACTCTTATAAAAACCATAAAGTACATCTAAATTCAATTTTGTTAGAATAGAATTTTTCCAATCCGACTTCTCTTGTTTTTTTGTATTCATATCGGTCTTGACCTTATCGTACACAGTAGGCAATGTGGATGCATGGTACTTTTTGCGAAGAGCATCATACCATGGTTTATCGTAGAACTTCCAAAATTCCTCTTCATCGTAGAATACGTGAGCGTAAAGAATTTTCATGCCGCCAAGCTCAATGATTTTGTCTTCAATTTCGCGATTCATACGAACAAATTCGGTATAGTTGTCAGAGCCAAAGCCCCATACACCAACGTTGAGAGCTTCACCGGTGGGTGTTGTACCGTCTGGATTTAGTTCTATATTTCTGTGATAAGAATGGAAAGTTTGTTGTGGTATTGGCTTTAATGGGCATAACCAAAGTGGCCAAATTTTAAGATTATCGGCATTGTATTCGATTAACGTTTCTGCATTTTTATAAGGGAGTGGAAGATCCTGAACGATAAAGCTATCAGCTATATTGCTAGCTTGTAAGACGCGAAATTGCATTCTGGTATGAAAAAAGTCGTCAAGAAGCCAACGAGTAAATTTATTAAATGGAATTTTGAAATATTCAAAAGCAGAAACACCGGTCCAAAATCCACCTCGATCGTAGCGAAAAAGATATTCAGCCAATGGTAAATAATCTATTTCCACAAATTCACTGTCTTTCACCATTATACGATCTTTTACATGAAGATAATACCAAGGATCCCAAGGACCACTGAATGTCTGCACTTTAACATCATTTGGTTTTTCGTCGGTTAATTCACCAGTAATAACAGCACCAATTTCTTTTGAGAAAAGAATACCATCAATATAATCATTGGTTGGATTCTTGGTTTCCATTTGAATTTTGGCAATAATTTCAGCAACACTGTTGGCTCGGTGATAAGTTGTTTTTACAAATTTCTTAGCCTCAATAAGTTGAAGCTCAATGAGAGTGGTCAGTCCCAGTGTTCCAACAGCACCTTGAGAACCCATAAACAAATCTTCTCTCTCGTCATGTGATGCTTTAATCACTTCTCCATTTCCTAAAATCATTTCAACAGAGTTGACTGTATCGCTAAAAGCGCCATACTTGAAGCTACTACTCTCGCCCGCTGAGCCGGCGTATCCACCACCGCAGGTAATACCAGGAAATTCCATAACAACTGGAGGTATAAGTCCATACTTCAATGTCGCTTCAACAAGTCGATCCATTGGGACATTTGGTTCGACAAGAACGGTGCGAGTATCTTTATTTACGGAAATTACATTTCGAAGAGCACTAATGTCGACAACATTTTTGTGCGCTTGCGGACGTGTGCTATTTGATGAGCCATGAAATATTCGATACGGTTCACCACGATCATAGAATTCACGCACAATAGCTGCGATAGAGGCGACCGCTTTCTGATGTTGCTCCATTAATATTGTTTTGGAAATATTTTTTATTTTGTGGGTCTTGATTTTATTGATTTTTGTCTTATTAAACTTATTAATTTCGCCACGCTAATGTTAATGAGGACGATTGAAACACGAAAAAATGTTCTTACTTAGCTCTAACAAAGCTCTCACTATTTAATGAAAATAATCACAAATTAACAAACAGACAAAAAAGTTCACACTTATGATGAGATACAGATAACGCAAGCAAAACTTGTGTAAACAAAATTGTTTTTAGTTTTTCGTTAATCTTATTCAACGATTTAGATTGGTTCAAGTTTGAGAACAGACTGATACCCTTTTACTTGCTCGACTGCATTTAAATACTTAATTTTGTCTGGAATTTATAAGTGTAAATAAAATGCAATATCACATCATCTATAAATTACATATAAATATATTGGAAAAACCAAAAAAAAGTCTTTCCTAAACTTGAACCGGTTATTATTGATTTTATATACTGCAAGAAATTGCAAAAGCAACAGAATATATGTATATTAATCTTTTGATGTCTGGTAGACAATGTCGCATCGCAGTTCAAGTTCATATAGTGTCCAAATATACCGAAAACTTTGCTGTTTATTATCATTGTTTTTTTAACAGTAATGCTGCAGTTAACGATGCTGCCATGCTATGTTTCCTTGTTCTTAAAAAACAAATGTTTCTGAACAAATTGAAGTTATGAATATCTATATATTGAGAGGAATTTAGATCTGAATTGAGATATCGGTAAAATTTTTGTAAAATATAAATTATAATTCTAAGTTAATTAACGATAATCTATAAATTGGTGTTGACAACAACTTGATCAAAAACAAGTGTGATTTTTGCTTAATTTGGAACCTTTTTTGGAATCAATTCTGGATTTGTCGTCGTTTTATTATTTTGCTAGAGATTCATCGAGTTCGGATATGCAAGAACGTACATATAAATCGATATAAAGTTATCCTTGGCGTGTGTAAAAAAAAAGATTCACACCATGAAATTGGTTTTTTTCCTTTTTGTTTATGCACGCATAAATGAAGAAAAAATCAACGAACGATTTCAAAAGCATACATGCTATAAATAGTAAATCGTGAAAAAAATCATTGTGATTGCGCACTTGGAGTTCATTATACCGGTTTTATTCTCTTGATTTCAATTGATTTTTCGTTTTCATCGTTGTGCGTATAGATTGGACAATAATCGAATATTGTGTTTGGCGTGTGTATGTGGAATGAAGAGAGAAAAAAACAAAAACTATAATTAACGATAATAACAATCACATTCAAAGCAAGCATTATTTTAGTTCTGAAAGGAAACAAACAAAAATTAATTTCGTTTGTCTTGGCTTGCTTGCAATGATTGCATGTAGATATTCTAAATGGTTTGCATACAAGCCTTATGCTGAATTTTCAACGATATATTTATATTTCAATTCATACTACTTCATATTTTTTCATTTTGACTGAAAATGTTTCATATTATTTTCTATTCAGCTTTTTTTTTAAAATTTTCATCAAAAACTCAGTTCGTTAAAAAGTAATTTCTCTCATTGAGTCTGTGAATATTGTGTTGTTCATTTCATGATGTTATTTCAAGTAATGTAGTTTCATTTTCTGCATGTAAATTTGCGTACATTTGGCGTATTTTGTTTTATTTTATTTTGTTTTGTTCTATGATTATCGAATTTCGTGTTCTCAACTAAACACAAAATCACCTTTGCACACCAACCAAGTAAACAACATTCAAGTTCATAATCAATGGTGCACAGACAGGTTTGGTACGTATATGGTATGTACTGCTTGAAAAAAACATCATCCGTATGCTTCATTTAATGCCAATCTAGTGCGCATTTAAATTAATCTTTATATACACTCTCCATTCAAATTGGCTTGAGCAATGGAGGCGGCTGCTTACTATTCTCTTTATTATTTTGTGAAGCGCTTTTGCTTTTGCTTCCTATAAAATGTTATGCCATTTGTTAATGGCAAAATTGAAAACATTGAAAATTATTATTGGCAGAGTCATGAATCAAAACGAGATTATTTGTGGTGACTTCAATCTAAATCTTATAAATATTTTAAATCTAGCTTCAGTTAATCTGCAATCTGTATGTGTTTAAAACTTTGCCTTAAATTTCAATTTTTTAATAAATAAGTATTCTGCAGAAAACCATTTAAGAAAAATCAAATTGGCTATCAAACTCGTGAATGAAACTAAAAAGACATTTGAAGGGTTTCCACTGAAAATACACAAACGTGAAGAAAATTTAATCTTTTCAATTCATTTTCGTGTTGATAATTATTAAATATCAGTGAGATGTATTTTATGATTTAGTTTTGAAATAAACTTTAAAATTAAAATCATCCAACGTATTTTTGGTCTCAGCCGGTCACACAATCCTTCACTCACTAACTAACTAACTTATTCATTCAGTCTATAAGATATTTTTTTCATCCGATATTCCTCATTAGTAGAAATAGCATGTAAAACACAATAAAAAATTTAAATAAATCTGGTTGAAAAGTAATCATTTATAAATATATTCTAAATGCATTCAAAGAAGAAGAAAAATATTCTCATCTGCGCTTATTTATTCAAATGAATTGAACTAAGAAATGAAAAAATATTCTAAATTATGTGAAATTTTAATTCAAAGCATTGGCATGTATATGAACATTGTTTTTTTAATGAAAATTATTGATTTTGTACATAGAGAGTAAAAATTGGTTTGTTGGTTTTGCGAGTGATTCGCTGTTGCCTTCGCCTGATTTCCCAGTTGTATTTTATTTGATACATTGGAAAGATAAAAGACCGATGGCAAAGACAATAGGTAAGTTAAAAACCAAATTCATTAACATATTAAACTATTCGCTTGAATCGAATGAACACAAGTTTAATTCTGAGAAAAACCAGTTTTGTTCGCTCAATTTGATCACAATTCTCCCTTTTAATTCTCATTGTGTAAATAAAAATAAATTTTGAATACTCATGAGACTTGAATACAACTTACTTGTAGACATAAGAAATGGTTTCAGATTTAGTACAATACAATACTTCAATTGAAAATAAGATGAAAATATTTTTTTTGAATTTTTAATGAAAAGATAAACTTCATTAAAAATATGTTTTAGGTAGAGAAATTGAGTATTTAAATTATTAAGAAAGATATTTTCTTGTCTCCTATAGGAGACATATATGTAAGAAAATATTTTTCTTAAAATAAGAATAAATTGTTTTATGTGTTCAGCGTACAGCGTACAGGATACGCACACTCACATTATGACGCTCTAAAAACTAATTTTTTCGTGTTCTCCTAGGTTCAAAACGCCGAGAAAAAATATTTTTTGGTGCTCTTCATTTTTTAACTGATTACAATAAAAATAGAGAACATTATGTTTTATGTTTTGTGTTTTTTATTTTATTATTATTTGCAGAATGATTATACGAAGGGTTGGAAGTGAAAGTGGCCAAGAAAAAGTTTTAAGTAAAAGTGTCCACACTCCATACAAAACATCATGCAATCGCCATATAACATTGTATGGAGTGTGGACACTTTTACTTAAAACTTTTTCTTGGCTCCTTTTACTCCCAACTCTTCATATATCTAATGTTAACAGTATTGATTTGTTGTTTGGACCATTGAATTTTAATGTTCACTTTTATCTAATTTACTTGTAATCGCGATTTACAAATAATTCTACAATTGTAAATCACAATTTAAAATAAATTGTGGAATTGTAGCCTCTGTTTCATTTGAACATTTCCATTTCAATTTTCATCAGTTAATTGCACTTTTTCACCTAGAAAAATGATTAATTTTTATTTCAAAAAAGGAGATTAAATGATTGAGTCAGAATCATGTGGATAGAGGTTAAAGATAAAATTTGATCATTTTTGATACATAAAGCCCATTAAATGTGCATTACCAGCAATTATTTGAGTGACATTTAAATTGGTGCATTTCATTTCATTAATTTCATTCTATACTGTTTTCAATCATACATTCATTGATTAAACTACAAAGATTAACACTCAATATAAAAAAAAACCAGATTAATTTCTTCTTTGTAAAACGTAGAATAAGACAAATACGGAATTCTAGAATACATTTTACATTCATATCAGTTTTAATCCCAAATAGGTCATTTGAATTATAAATTATTCAATTAGGAACGTCAATAGATACCGTGTTAATAACTTTCCTTTGAAATGGAACGATAGTATTATCAATTTTCCATTGTCGAAGTGATGAATACAAGCGGAGCGTTGAATAATAAATAAATTCAACGATGCTTAACATCGAAATGCCTAGGCATAATCCAAGAATACCACCGCAATTTGCAATGAAATTTATATTTGTGAATACTTCTGATCGTTTTACTGTTGTCACTTCATGGTCTCTGAAAAAAACTTCCAAATTGGATGGTTGCGTTCTACAATTGAAAAGAATGATTGATTAAACTACTCATAAGCCAAAACACTAAAAAATACAATCTAAAATGGGAAATATTCTCTTTCTGTCGAAATGCAAAAATTACCCAAACATTTTATGAAAATTGAATTTGTTTGCGAATGATGCTTCAACCCAATTCAATTTAGCTCGATCAATATCAGCATCGTACACAATATAAGTGCACGATGGCAAACAATTGCAATTTTCGCGAAACATTTTTGCCGTATCATTTCGTGTGCCATTGATAACAGACTCTCCAAATAATTTTCTTTCTGCTGCTTGATAGCACTTAACACTTGCTGGTCCACAAATTTGTGTATTTCTTCGCCCTTTGAAAATGGAAAAATCGATTTCAGAAAATGTTCAATTGAAAATAAAATTCATTTGTACTTGGCATAGAGAATTTTACACAATCGCATTCTTTTTGTGTGAAACTTGCCAGACATTCTAATTCGCAATTGTTTTGCGTATAAGTTCTGAAAAATCGTAATCGACGCTCGGATGTGAAAAAGCATTGACGTTGATTTGCATTATACCGGCGTAATTCATTTGATGTGATAATCATTCTAGGTCGAATTGAAATTTGCACCTCTTCCGATAATGGAATACGAAACGAATGTCTTGACGATGGTTGCACTTCACCGGGTACATGCAAAAATATTCTAAACCCAGCGACCAAACCACGACATCGATATTCAATATCACCGCCCAATAATTGAAGAAAAACCGTCAATGCTGCACTATGTTTTACATTAAACACACGAATTGGATAACCTCTTTCATTTACTTCACCCTCATATCCATTCTCCAGACTCCAATGTGACACATTTGGATTGTCTTTAACAATCATCATTTCTGGTGCCATTCTAAAATTTTACGGCCATTCATTCGGTCATAATCTCAAGATAATAGTTTATTTTCTTAAAATACTAACTCTTCAGTGAAAATCTCATTAGAATTTAAAGCATTGAAAGTGAAACAAAGCCCTTCATCGGTTAAAATTGGTGTAAAATATGTTTCACAATGTTCAGTTTGATAATTCCACATACAGGAAACGATAACATCACGTAAAATTGGTGCGACATCTTGGATAATATTGTAAAGTGAAGCATTTGTAAATCTATTACCAAATCCAATATGCTTTGGAAAATTGAACTGGCACAAGTGACTCAATGCACCTATTCGTGACCATCTAGAAAAATTTGATTTGAAAATAAACCAAATGTTTCAATCTTTTCGGAACATTTTGAGCACTAAAATCATTTGTCTCACTCTAATTCTGATAAATTTTCCCTTGATTCCGCTATTGCATCGCATATCATATTTAAGTCAATTTTATGTTTGTACGTTTTTGTCTCCGGACAAATTGTGATCGTGGGAAATGGAATGGTTGAAATTGCAACCGACTTTTCAGTAAAGCTCATCGTTATAGGATTCTCACGCCATTTTGTCCACATATTTTGGATTGATGTAGCGCAAAACCATACTGATAAACTGAATGCAATTATCCACCAGCATCTATTTGGAGTATTTTAGCAAATTTTAACATTCTTTAGCAGCACACACAAAAATATTTGACAATTCGTATACAAATACGAAAATCAATCGTTCCTGTATTACCTACTGTATTCGTACACGAATTGTCAAATATTTGTGTGTGTGAGACTTCTTGATCTTTTCTCCTTTAAGGAAATTAAAATTAAAGAGAAAAATGTTCACCTTTCACTCCAGTGCCGTTTACGTTCTGCAAAATATCGCACGCCATGGATTGAGCTATTTAAGCAAAATTCTTTGAATACATCACGTACAACCTGTAATTTGATTTTTTTACGAAAATTGGTGAAAATGGTTGTTGTTTTTTCTCTCGATATTTTGAAATAGTTACGTGGGCTCGTGAGTCATGAATTTGATTATTGGATTTGGTTTTAATTTTCATATTGATTATTGCTTTTCCTTCGGAAATCTATTAAGTTGTAAATTACAACTTGTAATTTCAACGTGTCATATTTCCAATATACTAAATGAAATT
Source organism: Resseliella maxima (assembly GCA_029041755.1). Taxonomy (NCBI): domain Eukaryota; kingdom Metazoa; phylum Arthropoda; class Insecta; order Diptera; family Cecidomyiidae; genus Resseliella; species Resseliella maxima. The sequence continues at coordinate 101,320 of JAQOWM010000565.1, read as the reverse complement.
GTTAATTTTGTGCATTACGTAAATGAATTATCCTTTGGATCAGTAATGAAAATGAAAGTATGCTAAAGTCATCCAGATATGGATAAATTAACTCAATTTTTGCAGATAATTGTTCATTTTAATAAAATTTTTCATTATATTTCAATCGATAATAATGATACGAAATTTATATTCAATCATTTTTACCGCTTACACTAGGGTGTTTTTTTAAATACACAGAACTGTACTAGCGCTGACATGGTGAACTGTTAAACTCTGTAGAAAACGAATGTTTTCATTTAAATGATTTTAGAGAGATTTTTTTTTTCGGATAGAATACAGCGCTGTCGTAGGGAACATTTGAACTATATTGCTTGCAAGGATTTTTTTGTTGTAATTCAGTATATTTTTGTGTATGCTCTCAACCTTTGTTTACATACTTTAGGAAATCGTGTCTCGAAACACCGCTAAAACTTTAGAAATACCCTAAAAATTATTTCTGTAAAACTTGGCAATGTTAGCGCAATGGGTTGACGATTCTAAGTGGTCTCAGAATTTTTTTGAAATCAAAATTCAAATTCTACACACACACACAAACACACGCACACACACAGACACACACACACCCACACACATTTATGAACAATATTGGATATTTCTATTCCTATATGGAATAACGATGGAACATACCTATATTGGAGTAAACGTATGTATTGGAGTATTCCAATCTGGAACAATTATTTATTATACCATACTGGAATAATCCAGTACATACGTTTAATTCAATATGAAAATAAAATGAGTGACTTTTGTATTTTGTATGAAATCTAAAAATTGTTATTCAAACTGAAAAATTTTTTTTAGATTTGGATAATTTCATTTTTAAGTTTGAATGTATATTTTATTTTGTTTTGCTAATGCAAAAGCTAGGCTTCTTTTTGTATCTTGATAAATATCTCTAAAGACTACAAAAACTCGAAAATGAAATGCCCAATGTTCAAAATTCCAAATATATATTCTCTCAATTGGACAAATGTTTAGAAAATGAAATATAAAGAGAAAAATTGTAAATGGTAAAAAAATGAAATATTGTGGGCACCAGTGCGGTAAGACTTTTAACATTGGTAAGACATTTTATTCTTGTTTACTAACGAGATTTGTTATTTATTTGTGTTGGCATGTGTACGTATGTATATATGTATGTATACATAACTGTTTGCGAATGTTTCCCATTATGACTCCATCTAATGATATTTATTCTTAATAAAGCCCGTTTTCAATAATTTTTTACTTAAGGAATAATCCGTGCGTTCCAATATAAGTTTTTTTTTTTGTTTTAAGTTATAAATTATTCGAGAGTTTGCACTATAAAGGGTTAAACTGCATCTTTTCCAATTTTTAAAATTAACATTTTCAAACGATCTGTAAATTCGATCAATTAATTCTTTACGATTATCAACGTAATTTGATCTATTAAAATTAAACACTCATGATCAATGACTGGCGAAAATTTAGGCGAACGTAGATGGTAGTTTGTTATTGTATTTACTTAGTTTGTCGGCTGGAATTTATTTTAAAAATTCAATAATTTACTTAAATGTTTCTTTTTACACACCAATTTCATTGAACGATTTATAAGCAAATTCCAAATGGTTGCTATCTTCAGACATTGCTATAAAATTATCGACTACTCCTCTCATTAAAATCACATTATGGAAAAATATTTTCATGATTCTTCCAATAAAATGGAGAAATGAACACAGCATCCACCTGTGATGAATCAATACACTGCGCGAACTAATTTTACCGACACTCACATTTTTGAAAATATTTTCACAAAATGAAAAGATTTCGGTTTTTTTTTTTCATTGCAATTTTATTACAAGCTATTTACTGAAATATCACAAAAACATTATCTAAACAAAATTTGTATTTATGGTATTTTTTGATTTTTTGCTCCCAAAAAGTGCGAACTAATTTTACCGACACTTGACATTTCGAACGAAACAAATGTATTTTTCTCAAAAAATCCGATTAATATTTGGTCCATTTACCCTTGGCATCATGTAATGCGATGATTCGACGCGGTAGGCTGTCATACAGTGATTCGATTTTGGCCTGTGGTATGTTTCGCCAAGCCGCCTCGATAGCCGCCGTCAATTCATCTTTGTTGTTGTATTGCCGGCCTTCTTTGTAGAAGGCTCGATTTTTAGATCTTCTACTCGTTATGGAATTAATTTTGCGTTTTTTTGATCCATTCAAGCAATATTTTTTGGATGAGTGAAGCAGCCCATACTCCAATTTTTGTACAAAAATTTCAATTTTTCTAATTATCATGCTTTCTCAATTTGTACCGAATTTTTCCTTTTGTGTACCGAAATTTCGTAAAAAGAAGTTAGTCACCTATTATATACTAATTTGGAATTTTGAACGTTTTTGATTCTTGATTGTAGAGATATTTGTGAAGATATGAAAATATTTAAAATAAAATTGTTTCTTTAATGAATTAATTTAAGTGACTTTCAATTTTTATGTATACCATACTCACTCAACAACGACCGGGCAATTATTTAAGTAAATTTTATGAAATAGCGATTCACTATGACTTCTTTTGTTCTAGCATTGACTTCACTTTGGTTTTTAACATTTTGTTGTAAAATATTTACAGCAATCTAAAAAAAATTATGAGTATGAACTTGAACTGCGGTGCGACATTGTGTACCAGACATTAGAAAATTAATATACGAGTTTAGGAAAGACTTTTATTCTTTTTTTTTTTAATTTTTAAATTTATATGTAATTTATAGTTGATGTGTCATTACATATATATTTACACTTATAAATTCCAGACAAAGTTAAGTATTTAAATGCAGTCAAGCAAGTAAAAGGGTATCAGTTTGTTTTCAAACTTGAACCAATCGAAATCGTTGAACAAGTTTATCAAAAAAAAACTAAAAACAATTTTGTTTACACAATTTTTGCTTGCGTTATCTGTATCTCATCATAAGTGTGAACTTTTTTGTCTGTTTGTTAATTTGTTGGAGCTAAGTAAGAACATTTTTTTGTGTTTCAAACGCATCCATCCTATTTTGAAAAATCGTCCTCATTAACATCAAGCGCTGCCAAATTAATAAGTTTAATAAGACAAAAATCAATAATCAAGACCCACAAAATAAAAAATATTTCCAAAACAACAATAATGGAACAACATCATAAAACGGTCGCCTCTATCGCAGCTATTGTGCGTGAATTCTATGATCGTGGTGAACCGTATCGAATATTTCATGGCTCATCAAACAGCACACGTCCGCAAGCACACAAAAATATTGTCGACATCAGTGCTCTTCGAAATGTAATTTCCGTAAATAAAGATACTCGCACCGTTCTTGTCGAACCAAATGTCCCAATGGATCGACTTGTTGAAGCGACATTGAAGTATGGACTTATACCTCCAGTTGTTATGGAATTTCCTGGTATTACCTGCGGTGGTGGATACGCCGGCTCAGCGGGCGAGAGTAGTAGCTTCAAGTATGGCGCTTTTAGCGATACAGTCAACTCTGTTGAAATGATTTTAGGAAATGGAGAAGTGATTAAAGCATCACATGACGAGAGAGAAGATTTGTTCTTGGGTTCTCAAGGTGCTGTTGGAACACTGGGACTGATCACTCTCATTGAGCTTCAACTTATTGAGGCTAAGAAATTTGTAAAAACAACTTATCACCGAGCCAACAGTGTTGCTGAAATTGTCGCCAAAATTCACATGGAAACCAAGAATCCAACCAATGATTATATTGATGGTATTCTTTTCTCAAAAGAAATTGGTGCTGTTATTACTGGTGAATTAACCGACGAAAAACCAAATGATATTAAAGTGCAGACATTCAGTGGTCCTTGGGATCCTTGGTATTATCTTCATGTAAAAGATCGTATAATGGTGAAAGACAGTGAATTTGTGGAAATAGACTATTTACCATTGGCTGAATATCTTTTTCGCTACGATCGAGGTGCATTTTGGACCGGTCTTTTTCCTTTTGATCGCTTCAAAATTCCATTTAATAAAATTACTCGTTGGCTTCTTGACGACTTTTTTCATGCCAGAATGCAATTTCGCCACGCACAAGGTAGCAGTAGAGCTGATACATATATCGTGCAGGATCTTCCACTCCCTTATAAAAATGTCGAAAAGTTTATCGAATACAATGCCGATAATCTCAAAATTTGGCCACTTTGGTTATGCCCAGTAAAGCCAGCATCACAACAAACATTCCATTCTTATCACGGAAATGTAGAACTAAATACAGACGGTACAACACTCATCGATGAAGCTCTCAACGTTGGTGTATGGGGCTTTGGCTCTGACAACTATACCGAATTTGTTCGCATGAATCGCGAAATTGAAGACAAAATCATTGAGCTTGGCGGCATGAAAATTCTTTACGCTCACGTATTTTACGATGAAGAGGAATTTTGGAAGTTCTACGATAAACCATGGTATGATGCTCTCCGCAAAAAGTACCATGCATCCACATTGCCTACTGTGTACGATAAAGTCAAGACCGATATTAATGCAAAAAAACAAGAGAAGTCGGATTGGAAAAATATTATTTTAACAAAATTGAATTTAGATGTTCCTTTATGCTATTTATAAGAGTATTCAAAGTAAGGATTATCTTTTGCATCGAAATGCAGAGTGGACTTATAAGGAAGAGAAAAATTAAAATACTATTTTGGGAAAATCACTTAATATTTTGGAATCAAAATAAATTTTAAATGTGAAACTTATAAGAAAAATAATTTTTCAACTATGATAACTTTTTGGATTTAAAAATACATCATCGTTAATAGGTGATACACAGGACAACAGAAAATATTTACTCAAATAATAAATGTGTTTTTGAATATTTCGATCATTTTTATTATTATTATTATTATTATTATTACTGCACCAAACAGCGTTTCTTCGCCAAAGGTGGTTTATTTAAATAATTAAAATATATTTACAATTCATTAACTTAGAATAATTAGTTCAATAAGTGCATCGGTTCATTAATCAATTGCCAATCCTAACGATTTCGGAGCAAGGTACTATGATTTCTGAACTGCAAAACTGAATCAAAAAACAAACAGACATTGATCAGTGTATTAAATTCTTAAACAATCCAATTAACTTTTTCCTAACAACATCCGAACTAACATTAAAATCAATTACAAACTCATTCAGATTTCTTTTATTGTAATATTTGTTAAACTGGAAAGAAAAAAATTATTTCAGCGTAAAAATGTTAACAAACTTATTCAAATAAAAGGTCTTACCAATGTAAGAGGTACTTTTCCGCACTGGCGTCCACAACTTCTCATTTTTTTACCTTTTACAATTTTTCTCTTAATTTTTCATTTTCTGAACATTTGTCGAATTGAGAGAATATATTTGGAAATTTGAACACTGGGCATTTTATTTTTGAGTTTTTGTAGTCTTTAGAAATATTTATGAAGATACAAAAATAAGCTTAGCATTTGCATTAGCAAAACAAAATAAACATTCAAAGTTTGTGAAGAAATTATCCAAATTTACAAATATTTCGCTTAAATAAAGGAACTGGTATTCTACAAACATTTTTTGGCGGATCGGAATTTCGTAGCTTAAAAACACAAAATTTTTACAAAAGTTTTGTGACAAATATCAATAATAACCATCGTTCGTCATAGGCCACATTTGACTTTATTCAAAATATTTCTCAATTGGGTCCCATGTTTCACAGAAAAATCTAGTATTTGCAGAAAATCTTTAAATTTTATTCGGAATAATTTCATCGATTCAAGAGATGATGGAAATATTTCGAACAATATTGGGAGATTTTCTGCAAATATTTCCTGTTACGAACAATGATTATTATTAATATTTAACACAAAACTTTTGTAAAAATGTTGTGTTTTTTTGGTTGTTACAAAATTCTGATCAGCCAAAAAATACTCGTAGAATACAAGCCTAGAAAATATGTTTGGCAAAAGTAGTACGAAACAAAATGTCTTACATCCGTAAGATGGACTTTTCCGCACTGAAAGTCCAACGCATACAATTTATCCAATTTCTGTTACGAATTCATTGCATTTTATATTAAAATAACTTGTTTCACGTTAATCCATGATCAAAACAACTTATTCTCTAACTAAAGTAGTCCCAAACTAAGAGATTCTCAAAAAGAAATTTATTAAGGAAATGCGTTTTTGAAACTAAAATAAGATGAATTAGGCACGATATCTATTTCTCCCTTTAAAGTAAACCGAAAATGAATTACAAATTATGCTCAAAATTGCATTTTTACTTCTGTGTAAGGAATTGTCCACAGATTTTTAAATGTAGCATCTCCATTTACGGTTGAAGTAAAAATAAATTTAGCGAAAGTAGAAAGTCAAAAACTAATTGTTTTGGCGAAATAATAATAGTTTTATAAGAACTTCGAATGTCATAAAATACGTAATTTCCCAACAAAAGTGACATTTTTCACCAAAAAACCCATCTAGGGACCAAACAAACGCTGGAACTAACTTTCCAATGTTCAAGAACTCATATATTTTTCGCAAAAAATATGAGTTTCCTTTGATGAAAATGTCGTAAGATGCCTATTTTGGACACTTTTCATACAAAAATCATAATTTGCACTGGATATACATTTAAAGGATCCACTATGTGGTCATAATCTATGGCTGAAAATTTAATGGTTTCTATTCTTGATCTATCCTAACTATTCTGCATCATCAGATTTTTTTTGGGCTCATTGGGGATTAGCTATCGTGTTAACAAATTTTTGCGTACAGGGTACCACACACTCACATTACGACGCATGAACTTTGAAGAACACGAATTTGATGTTTTTAGAGGGGTGTATTGTGAGTCTGTTCCACGTAGTACGTTTTACGCAAAATTTATTAACACGATAGCTCATTCCCAACGAGTCCAAAAAAAAATCTGATGATGCAGAATTGTTGGGATAGTTCAGGAATAGAAACCGTTAGATTTTCAGCCATTGATGATGACCTAAAAGTCGATCCTTTAAATGGAGATACATCCAGTTTAAATGATGATTTTTGTATGAAATGTGTCCAAAATAGGCATTTTACAGCATTTTCGCCAAAGGAAAAGACACAAAACATGAACATATTCGACAATTTATTGTGAGAAAACTAACACTTTCTTAAAGAAAATTCGAACCGTTTAGTATGTTTGAGATCATTGTCCGCATATAATTCAGCTTTAAATAAGCTGATTATTTAACAATTTGCACATTTTGAGCGAATTGATTTTGGAAATTTTCTTCAAACAAAAGTAACAATGCAATTTCAAACATAATTTAAAAGTTATTTTTAGTTGTTTTCAATGATGCAACAGATTTTATGAAAGGCTCCGAAGAAAAATGTTATTATTCAATGTATTTGTTGTTGTTTTTTGTATGTTGAATACACTGAATAATAACATTTTTCCTCGGAGCCTTTCTTATAGCTACTGGGTTGTTTAAAAATGAAGGTACTTTTATAAGAGGCGCCATCTTTTGATCTTCAAACCTCCATTGTGAAAATATGAGCGTAATCCAATCAGTAGTCTACGAGTTACAGCGCTTGAAAGCAACTGACCTCCGAATATTTTTGTTAAAATGGAAAAAAGTGAATTCCGTGTGTTGATTAAACACTATTTTTTGCGTGGAAAAAGCATCGCACAAACCGAAACTGCACTCAGAAAGTATTATTCGGACTCTGCACCACTGATGATTTTTCGTTAGCCAACATAGACTTAGTCACGGCTTACACCAACAACTGGTGTAAGCCAAGAGTTTGCAAGCTACGTGTTTGTGTGCTTGTATTATTGACAGTTGTCGATACATACAAAGCTGGCCTTACGCATTTATAGACCATTGTACACCATAGCGGCCAATTAGTCAACTAATCTGCTCATTACTGCTCTGCACCGTCTCATAAAATGGTTCACAAGTGGTTTACTGAATTCAAGTGTGGTCGTACGAGCGCAGAAACAATACCAAGTCCAGGTCGACCAATTGAGGTGACTACGCCAGAAATGATTGTAAAAATCCATGATATGATATTGGACGACCCGAAACTGAAAGTGTGTGAGATAGCTGAGGCCACACACATCTCAACTGGGTGTGTGTTTAATATTTTGCATGAAAAATTGGGGGCAAGAAAGCTTTGTGCAAGATGGGTGACGCGTATGCTCACAAATGATCAGAAACGCATTCGAGTGAAAACTTCAATTCAGAAGAATCCATCTGAGTTTTTGCGTCGATATGTGACCATCGATGAAACATGGATTCACCACTATACACCGAAATCTCGTGAAGCATCGAAAGAGTGGCGTTTACCGTGTGGAAGTGTACCAAAGCGTGGAAAGATGCAACAATCGGCCGGTAAGGTTATGGCCAGTGTTTTTTGGGATGCACATGGCATAATCTTCATCGATTACCTTGAAAAGGGTAAAACGATAACAGGATCATATTATGCAGCATTATTGGATCGATTGGATGATGGAATCAAAACGAAACGGCCCCATTTGAAGAAGAAGAAAATCATTTTTGATGACGATAATGCACCATCTCACACATCAAACATTGCAAAGGCAAAAAAACATGAACTGGGGTACGAATCGCTTTCCAACCCACTGTATTGTCCAGATCTGGCCCCTAGCGACTATTACCTGTTTCCAAACCTCAAAAGATGGCTGTCTGGTTAGCGTTTTGGATCAAATGAAGAGGTCGAATGGGCAATTGATAGCTATTTTCACCAGCTCGACAAATCGTATTATTAGGAAGGCATAAACAAGTTTGAGAATCGTTAGACTCGGTGTATCGAGCTGAAAGGAGATTATGTTGAAGAATAAAAACGAATTTTGCCAAGAAAATGTGTTTTCATTCAAAAAGTACCTTCAATTTTGAACAGCCTTGTATTTCCATCATAATTCATATTATTCTTGTGTCAAGAACAATATGAAATACATTATTTATTAAAGAAACAAATTATTTTCATTTGAAATATTTTTATATCTTCATAAATATCTCTACAACCAAAAATCAAAAATGATAAATGCCTTACGTTCGAAATTCCAAATATGTATTCTCTTCGTTCGAAATGTTTTTGAAAAATGAAAAAAAAAAGATAAAATGTAAAACGAAAAAAAGAAATGTTGTGGACACCAGTGCGGAAAAGTAAGTCTTACATTGGTAAGACCTTTTATTTTATATTCTACTAACGCTGAGTTGATTGTTTCTTTAACTGTTATTTGGGACGCTACAGTTCAAAATTTCCAAATAACTGTGGAGAATTTCTTACACTGTAGAAAAAATTTAATTTTGAGCATAATTGGTGAGATATTTTCGATTAACTTTCAATGGAGAAACATTGTCTGAATAATGCCTATTTTATTACTAAATCATATTATTTCAAGCCTATTCGACACCAATTTCTCTTATTATGGCGCCAAAAACGCATTGGTTCGAAACGTTCTTCTGAACTCGCAAAATTTCCTTCACAAGGATAATCTCTCAGTTTAGGTCTACTTTAGTTAAAGAATTAAGTTGTGTTTATTATGAAAAACGTAGAACATGTTTTTCAAGACGAAATATCTTCAATTCGTCCCTGACCTTCGACGAATTATGTGTGTTAGATTTTCAGTGTGGAAAAGTTCAACTTACGGATGTAGGACATCTTGTTTGATGAAAAATGTCCTTTTGTATAAGAATGTATCCAAAATAGGTATTTTTCGGAATTTTCGTCAAAGGAAACCCACATTTTTTTTTTAGTGTTAGACTAACACTGTTAGTGATAAACACATGGTTTGCACATATATTTGTAAACGTTCACTCAGTCGACTGGTCATGTGATAATAAAGAACCAATAAGTGTCGAGAAGTGTGAGATGAGCGTGCTTAAGTACAATTATTGATAATATATTGTGTCCATGTTTCAACTTCCGTATGTATTGAAAGACGATGCATTGGTATTATTCATTCTCTTTCCCTTCTGACTGCTATCCGAGTAACACATACTCGTGTGCTCTTCTCGTTTTAACTGTCGCCCACATAAGACGTAAGATTTTGTAATAAAGAGAAATTGAAAATTTAAAATCGAAATTTATCTAATTTATTTCCGGCCATCACAATGCCTAAGTGATTTTCGGTTAACATTAAACGGAGAAATAGACATTATTCCTAATTCATCTTATTTTGGAGAATAAGTTATTTTGATTATGGAAAAACGTAAAACATATTATTTTACATCATTTTTTGTGAGATGAAATGTAATGAATACGTAACAGAAATTGACTAAATTTTATATGTTGGATTTTTCAGTGCGGAAAAGTTCATCTTATGGATGTAAGACATCTTGTTTTTCCAAGTGACTGTGCTATTGAAAAGAATGTTGACAAATGATTGGTTTGTTTTAGTGTTTTATTTTATTTTATATAAATTTTTTCCTAAATCTGATTCGCATTCTACCTTATTATGATAAAAAAAACGTCTGTATTTCAATCAAACTCATTATCGATGGGATATGATATTTACAGTTTTCGGATTTACGAAGATTAACTCAACACCAAAAAAAGTTCAAAAAAAAAGCGACACAGCTGCTTCTCATAAACAATTCTCCTTTGGAATTTGTGAATGTTATAGTAGCTATTGAATGTTCCAGAATAAACAAACTGAACAATAAAATGATGAAAACAAAAAAATATATTACACACGTTCTTAGGCATAGATGTTTAATTTATAACATGATGTCAACATACAAAAATTAGGGAATTTTTCATTGCTAGCTTGAAACTAGAAAAGTTGAGAATATATATACATACCTAATCGATAAAAGCAAATAAATTTAGTTCAATTTGAAAAAACCAGACAAGATATCTCAAAATGTATTTTATCCGAAATATCTTTTTGGTTGTTGCTGTTTTTTTGACCGTTGCAACATTGTAAGTTCTAAAAATTTATCACTTAACAAAAATTATAAACGAATTTTCTTTATATACGAATAATAAAATGAAAATGAAATTTACATTTACCTTCTACAGACAGCTTAGTGCAGTGGCATCGGATGGGTGAGACACGGAATTGGATAATATAATAATTGATAATTAATAATTAATATTGAAACAGTCCCTAACAAAATATTTTATGATCTATGATTCTAATGAAAAAATTCATTAAATTAATATTTTGTTGATATTTGTTTTTTAAAAGAGTTGCTGATATTGTTGCTTGAAAGTTGGATAATATGTATGTTTTACAAATGTAATGTTTAAACATTGAAAGAAATGAATAATTTTAAATTCAAAAATGTATTTTTCTAGCAAGACTGATCCGTGAGTAATTCAAATTTTTGTTTTAAATGAACACAAAAAGCATCAAAATTAAAATTAAATTTTTATTTCATCTTGAATACAAAAAATCAACTAAACCTGAATTTAAACTTTTAATATTTCAGCAAACCGTTTACGTGAGTACTTCTACACACAAGCAAATATTGGAATAAATGTTAAAGTGTTTATTTCAAGTCGGAATAAGAAATGAAACACTCCATAATGGATTAACTACGTATTAGTTTATCTAGGGGGATTTAACTCTCACGAATGGGTACATTTTTACGAATTTTTCAAAAATATTGCGAATGCGCTTATAGACATTTGCACAGTATTATCGAATGTTTACGAATTTATTATTGGAGCAAATGCATTCGTAAACATTCGCTAATATCGAGCAAATGTCCATAAGCGCATTCGCAAAAATCATGAAAAATTCGTAAAAAAGCACGCATTCGTGAGAGTTGAATCCCCCTAGTAGTTTATTCCAGTATGGAGAACACGTTAGATTTACACAAATTACTTTGACAAGCGCAAATTTCAAATTCACTCCATACTGGAATAACATTACATTCGGTTATTCCGTTTGGGTATAGCTGATTGGTATGTAAGTGTAACGTATTGGTGTGTGTATAAAGACTTATAAGTCTAAAGTATACTCCATAATGGAATAAACCAACACATAGTTACTCCATTATGGGGTGTTCCATTTTTTTATTCCGACTTGGAATAAACACTTTTATTCCAATATTTGCTTGTATGTATGCAAAAAAGATGTAAAACAGATAATCGCAAAATGTGTTAAATGTATACATTTATACATGAATAGGTATTCATTAAAATATATATTTTTCAAGACGAAATGATTTTATTTTGCGATTGTTTTAATTAGGCTACTTACTTATAAGTACACCACAATACAGTTGGTAAAATCTCATTTTTCAAACAGGCTGGAACAAGTATTTTACGCTTTAAGATATAGATCAGGAATGATAAGAAATTATCTACAGTCTCATCCAGGCTCTGTGTAAGTGTTTCACATACATATTGAAAAATATGAAAAATTATAATTATTATTTTGTCTTTTCTCTTAAACAGTCATCGGTATCGGCAAATTATTACGTAAGTTCCTAAACATTATATAATTTATATTATTCATCAATCACAGAAGAATCCTCTTACAAATGAATTATTAATCTAAATACAGTGTACATTATTCGGAAGCATTGAGGCTCTACAATCAAGTAACACGTGGGATCAATTAAAACGCATAATCAAGAAATCATCGTTGAATCAATGTCTGTTATTTTAAATCATTCTTATAAATTAACTTAAATAAAACAAGAGGTTTTAAATTCGTAAAATGAACTTTTCCGCACCATAAATTGAAGGGAGACAAATCCGTTTTTACATAATAAACACCACTTGAAGTAGTCGCAAACAAAAAGATTGTCTTCGTAATGAAAAATTTACGAATTGAAACAGAAATTTCAAGCTATTCCAATTTTTGGCACTAAAATGATATGAATTAGCGTCAAAACAGGCTCAATATTCGTTCCTTCGTTGATAGAAAATTAAGAATCACCGAATTTAGAATCACCTTTGCTTTGAAATTTTTCAAAACATAAATCGCGATACCACCGCCTTTATTTCTATAAATTCGAAAAACCTCTTGACGAGGTTAAAATCTGGGGAAATTGACCTATTTGAAAATAACCTTTTTCGCTTATAATGGATTCAAAATTATATTTATATGAACCATTTGCAGAATATTCGTATAATTTGTGAATATTCGATTCAATATGACGGCCTTTTATCTTTATACAGCAGTAACACTGCACAACAGTCATGATAATCCAGGGGTTTTCTCACCGGATTCTGAAAATAGATCGAAAATCATGAGATACGTGTATCGGCGTTTTGCTGGGAGTGTACTTTTTTTCATACAACACCTCACTTGGTAGTTTTCCCTGTTCAGGCCAATTTGGCCATGATATCATTCATTGATAAATGCAAATTTGAGCATATGCATGTGGAAATTCGGTTTTGATGTCTGGAGACGAATTGTACAGAAAATTGTGGACAAAATTTTATCTCAAGTGACAGACCCCCGATCTCCACCCCCACCCCTTATTTTCCCCTAAATGTCAAAAAAACACGATTTTTTCTCATTTTCTCAAGACAAATTCCAAACTATCGACATTTTCAGTCACGTATCTCCGATAAAATGTGGCCAATGTAATAATGAATAACTTCTCTTAATATTTAAAATCTGAAAATTGCTTTTTCAATTGATAAAATCACAAAATTCTCATTGAATTTTCCAAAAAATCATTAATTTTAAATACAATTCTAGATTTTTTTCATTTAAACTTATTCTCTTCATTCTTTTAACTGAAAAATTGGTTTTTCACTTTGAATTTACAAAAAACAAATTAAGACAATTCTTCAATCTTCTAGTTCTACTGCAATCAACCAGCAGAAATCGGCAAGCATTGAATCGATCCACTTTCCTTTGTAGCGTTCCTCCATTTCCATGATGGTCTGTTGGAATCGCTCCCCTGTTCGTCTGATTCTGTCGGCAACTGATTTTCGAATCGTTCATAGTGAGAATACAGAAGATGGATCTTCAATGACATATGCACATCAATGTTTTCAAAGGCAGCTATCATTCCATCGATAAGTAACTGCATAATTGAAATAAAATTACCATTCATTCAATTCATATTGAAAAATTTGTCCAAAATTTACCTTATAATTTTCGGCTCGTGTATTACGAAGTTTCAAACGTTGGAGATATTTCCTGTGGGTGCTTTGTAACCGGATGCTCTTCGTTATGTGGAATAGGCCGTATCGCACCGGGAACACCTCTATACACAAATTTTCTCTTTTTAGTTGGATTTATTCGTGTGAATGGGTTTTGGCAAACATAACAATTTTCACGATTATGCACGTAGTCGGGTTCACGCGACCATTGTATCGGTAAAGCAAAACTTAAAGAGAAACGTTTTTTGTTCCACCAGTTGTGCAATGCATTTTTGCATGTTTTGCAAATGATGTTTGGAGCATAGCTCTGATTGCGTATGATAGCACAACCAAAATAGTATGTATACATTTCCTCAATGCGTTCATTCATCGTATGTCGATATTGTTGAAATGTATACTCTCCGCACATGTAACAAAAAGAATTTATTTTTGATTCACAATCTGCACTTGTACTTTCCATTTTCTTTAAAATATTTTTGAATTCTTCACACTGTATTATTATTTATTTTTATTGTGTATTGAATGATATAACAAAAAGAAGCGCTTGTGCAAATCACTTTGACATCAGCGATGATTTTTTTGGTCTGAAAAATGTCAAAGAGCTGAATACGCAGTGCCTCTGGCGGATTTTTGATGCATTTTTTGTAATTTCAAAATAAAAAACCAATTTTTCAGTTAAAAGAATGAAGAGAATAAGTTTAAATGAAAAAAATCTAGAATTGTATTTAAAATTAATGATTTTTCGGAAAATTCAATGAGAATTTTGTGATTTTATCAATTGAAAAAGCAATTTTCAGATTTTAAATATTAAGAGAAGTTATTCATTATTACATTGGCCACATTTTATCGGAGATACGTGACTGAAAATGTCGATAGTTTGGAATTTGTCTTGAGAAAATGAGAAAAAATCGTGTTTTTTTGACATTTAGGGGAAAATAAGGGGTGGGGGTGGAGATCGGGGGTCTGTCACTTGAGATAAAATTTTGTCCACAATTTTCTGTACAATTCGTCTCCAGACATCAAAACCGAATTTCCACATGCATATGCTCAAATTTGCATTTATCAATGAATGATATCATGGCCAAATTGGCCTGAACAGGGAAAACTACCAAGTGAGGTGTTGTATGAAAAAAAGTAGTCTCCCAGCAAAACGCCGATACACGTATCTCATGATTTTCGATCTATTTTCAGAATCCGGTGAGAAAACCCCTGGATTATATTTTTTTTTTTCAAATTTGTTGTACAGTGTAATTAGAATTAAGTTTTGCAAATGACTTTGGTTTTTGTAAATAACCTATTTTTTTGCGAATATATTTACAGAAAAATTCGTAGATTATTGACATATTTGCATCCATTAGAATGACATCCAAACCCCTAGGTTAAAATGGTGTGAGTCACACTATGTAACACTCTATTGAATTGAACACACAAAAGAACTAATATCATTTTGTTTGATACTCTGATGCAATTCTCTGCTCTAAATATTTCCAAAACCATTTTGCAGAAAAAAGATCGAAAATAAGGCAACAAATTGCGTTGAATTTCAAATTTAAGCCATTGTTCAAATAATTGTCAAAAGTATTGACACAATTTGTCACACAAAATGATATCAGATCTTTCCCATAATTTGACTTAAAAAATATTCCTTTTAAAAAAGGTACATACGAAAATGTAGAATTTTGAGATGCTCATCTCAAGGAAAAATCGAAATTTTTCAAACAAATCATATATCAGAGGTTGTTATATGCAGCTTTTCCTTTAATTATTACTTCTGAGAAGGCGCTTATCGGAATCTGCTTCTGCACCAATAGCAATTTCAAACACTAATAGCAGGCAGAAAAACTAATGGCAGGCCGAAAAAGTAATAGCGAGAAGCAAATAGTAATAGCGCTTATGCTTTGGGGGTTATAGTTTTTATAATGAGAATTTATCAGACATTGATTAACACTGACGATTAGTAACTTAATCACCGTCAGGAATTATCGTCAGTAATTATTTCATTGCGTACCATATATAACGTCGCTGCGCAGGCTCGTCCGTATAGTGTGAATGCTAAATATCGTTAGTATGCATGCATATAACGAAATATATTCAACGATTGTTTTGTATTGAAATTTTGTATTTAAATTGAAAACTTCCAGTTATTTTTACTTTAACTTCTTCTGAACAAAAAGTGGAAACATTTTTATATTTGCATTACACCTATAGCAATGGATTCACATTTAGTGCGAGCACAACTAAATATGATAAGTCCAGACTTGTTGACTGGAAGAAACTGTATTTACCGATTTCTTGTGACTACTAGACTTCAAGTATCAGTCAACGATTCAGTGTCTGATTTGCCACCGTGAGAAATGTTTAATTCACCACTACAAATGTTACAGCGAACATCATTGTCAGTTTTGGTTTTTTCTATGAAACTATATTTCTTTTTTAAATTAACCTTCAAGTCCACGTTTTCTTAATATTTATTTCGATAAATGCATAATTGCCACAACAATAACAAAATTCAAATGTGAAAGATTCAAAGTTTAATAATAAAATATTATGCACTTCAATGGATCGTCAAATAATAATATCCAAAGCGTCAGATATATGTTCAATGTATGTTGAAAAATTTCTAAAATTGTATGAATCAAAAGTATTTATGTTCTAGTTCCCAAAAAAAATGTTACAAAAATTTACGTGTACAAATTTCGGTACACATTTTTCCGATTCTAAAATTTTGGTATATTTCCGTCTATGGAGGTTGGCTTCGGTACACTGTATATTTAATAAAATTTCGGCACAGTTGGTTAAAGTATGAATATTTAGATAAATAAGAGAGAGTAAGAAATGAATAAAAGTGACTCCGCAATGTTCGTGAACAGCTCTAGGCTAGTCAATCATCAAGTGGAAGTGTCTCATCAGGTAGCGGTGGATCATGAAGTGGAAGTGGATCAGGTAGTGGCAGTTGATCGTCAAGTGGTAGCGGTTTATCAGGTGGAAGTTGATCAAGTGGCAGTGGATCTGGTTCAAGCGGTTCATCTTCAAGCTCATCAAAATCAACCACGTCTACTACTGTAACTACATCAACAATAACAGCAACAATAACCGCACTAACTGTCGCAACGACTGTCACAAAGGCAACAACTCCATCAACCGCCGTAACTGGCGCAACAACTGCAACGACAGCCACAACAGCAACTACAACATCATCGGATACTATAGCAACTACGGCAACAACTGCAAAAACGGATACTACTTCAACAACCGCTACCACAGCATCGACTTGAGCTGATTTTCTACAGTTACAAATTTCATAACAAGTAGAGTCTTCGATGGTATGGATTGGGTAATATTTCTCATCATATGATGGACACTGCAATCCTAATTTAATTTAATTTCCATTACAATTTAGCACGAAAACCATATGCTTTCATTTATTTTATTTTATTTTATTTCAAATTGAAAATATTCTTCAGGATAAAATATGTGGATAACGTTTTTGTTTTGTTTATTGTATTTTTTCATTCAAATCTTCATATTGTATGTGATAATGTGAAACAGAAAAAAACGTTCATCGTATTATGTCATTTGCAGTAATTCGCAATTGCAATAGTTTGAAAAAATATACAAAAAAGCGGTTTTGTTACAAAAAGTAAAAAAAGTACAATTTATGACGACTTTATCAACAACAACAACAATGGTCTTTAATTAATGCCTTACAGCGTCTGGTCTGTTTGATAATGGCTGCCCCTTAACAACTCTTCTCCAACATACTCTATCGAGAGCTAGGTCTAGAGTTTCCCTATTCCAATCATACCCTCTTTCATTCAAATCATTCTTTACCGAATCCAAATATCGTCTTCGCGATCTACCTCTACCTCTCGGTGCATTCACTTCCGCATTCAAAATTAACTTTGGTAAACGATAATCATTCATACGCTGTACATGACCATACCATCTCGTATTATTTATATCGACTTTATCGTATTATTTATTAGATTGCCTTATAATACTTCAATAATTAGCAAAAATCAGATAATTGAGAATATTTTGACTCAAAAAGCCAATTTGAGTCCATAAAAGCACTTTTATTCCAAAAATTTGCGTATTTTGTACGAAGAATTGAATTGCATATTTCAGGCTTTATATTTCAATTAATTTTTTTTAGTTTTCCATTGAGAAGTTGATTTTCTTTCTATTTTGACTTTTGATTACCGAGAAGAGATATTCATTTAACACCAATTCTTATAAAGTAAATGTAAAAACTGAATTCGTTTTAAACTTTTCACTCAACACTTCTAATTTGGAAAAAAAGAAAAATGAAAAATACCAATAAAAGCAATGAATAATTAGAATGAATTGATGAAAAAGTTGAATAGTCAAATTTTGACGTTGATTTACAATGTGAATAACAAATTTCCAAGTTCAAGGTATCTAATGAAATAAAATAAATGCATGGTTTTGTTTCCACAGAGCTAAAATTACTAAAAGGTTAAAAGTTTCTCTTACTAATTAAAGACCTTTTTTATTCATGCATTGAGAACTTTTTTATTTCTTTGTCTTTCTATAAGTTCACTACGAATCGTTACAACAAAATTAACTTCGATATTATTCAAAGTAATTAACCTTGAATTTCATAGCAAAAAAATGAAAAAAGAACGAAACATATTTTCTGCATCATCTCATATGTATTTCTTGAATTTGATAAACAAAATTCTTACGATTTACGTCAGAAAATGTGTCGTCAAAATATAATAAAAGTTCAATATTATATCACATATGGTGCTATGTGTTAGAAAATTGTATATTTTTCATCTATTTAGAGTTGACAAGTACACTTTGATCAAGTGAAAACCATAGATTTGTTTGAAAAAATTTGATGAAAAAACTATGTCAAAATTTCGATTTTTCAATTTCTTATCAGCTGCGCTTGTGATATATGAGGTAAATTTAGTTTGAGCACTTTTAATTTCTAAAAAAACTCTTTTCGTTAGTAATTGTACAATGTTAAAACATAATTTCAAAACATTAAGTATTTTGTTTTATTTCTAATAAAACGATAAAGATTTATTACTTCTGTTTCTTTCTTTTAAAGTTGTTTATTACACAAATCGATGCTGCACCGTATATTCCAAATTTTTTAAATAAAATTAAAGACTTGATATGGTGTCTATCATTATTCGGACGAAATAAATGTGAACTGATGGGCCATATTTCTCAGCCTTCACAATCACCATTGTCATTACCTTCTTCTACTAGCTGCTCAAATCATCAACATGGACCAACTGAAATATTCAAAGTAAATTACGATTGTTTTGGTGTTAAATTTAGCTATTTATCACTTGAAGACATTGCTTCAGTTGGTCAAACTTGTACGAATTTGCAAGAAGCTGCTGGTCTTTTTTATCAACAAAATTTTTTCACAAAAGTTCGTATGCGAAATGACGACATTTATGCTGCGAGTCGTAGAATTAATGTTACTCGTTTTCGTAAATTTGTGCAATGTGTTATTGTTGAAACTGGTGATTTACGACAATTTCGATTTAGTTTTAAGTCGCTAAAAGAAATTGTTTTTAATGGCGGCAAATTGCATTCAACTGAATACATTCATAATTATCTTCCAAATTTGGAATCATTGTCATTCTTCATCTGCAAATTGGACACCGATATTCGTGATACTTTCCTGAATTTTTGCAAAAAATTAAAGCGTTTAAGTATAAGAGATTCAAGCGAAAATCAGCAAAATCCAATAATTGGAACCACAAATGATTGGCTGACTCATCAATATCCATCGATTGTACAATTTGAGTTAAATTCTCGTCGAAAAATCGACAAAGTGTGTGAATTTCTCAAATTAAATTCGAATATCAAAAAGTTTTCAACGACAATCGAATTCTTAATCGAAAATATGAATACTATTTCAACATCTAATATTACGCTAAATGCATTGTCTATATTGCATGCATTCACAGATTTAGATGAAGAAAAATTCAATAAATTTGTGAATCAATTGTCAGAATTACAGAAGCGGGGAGTCTTTAAACAATTGCATTTATATTTTGTAAGCACTGCGGGAAGATACACTTATCCAGAACATTTATTGCAATTCGTTACTGTATTCCATAAATCAATGCAACCGCGCCGATTTCATTTATCTGCTATAACCAATTTGGAAGAATTACATCTCGCTGATACACAACAAATCCATGATTTTGATACTGGATTGAACCAGCTAAATGAACTCAGACAGATCTTTATTTTTCATGATTCTATTGAAAATGTTTTACAATTCATCAAAAGTTTACCAAAAATTCAAATTATTCATTTTGAATTGATCAAAAATGGAACTTATTTCAATGAACATTTTGGTATTATTGATTTACCATCCATTAATAATGAACTTTCAAAAATGGAAAATGCAGCTAAAATAACCATTTATGTTCAAGAGAGAATTTATATAACTACCAAATCAGCGTTCCAACAGACAAAACTTGATTTGATCGAATTAAAACGTCACGATTCATTCCATAAATCTTGGGACTTTAGCAATTTGATTAATTAGATCATAGTTCTGTCACTGTCGAACTCAGAGGCTGTCCGTAAGGTACATAGTATGCACTACGAATCAAAAATCTAAAGGGGGTCCCTAAAGTCCATTCTATTTAGTACTCTGAAAGCCTAAGCGCGGGCTACAGACGTAATTTTGAGGTGTCATTGAAAATAACCACACAAAGTGGTGCGTCTACAGCGCAAAAATATTATAATGTGGTGAATTGCAAACGAACCACATTTAAATAATTTTGCAATATGAACGCACCACAATGTTGGTGATTTTCAATGACAGCCCAAAATTGTGGTGCTCAAATGTAAATTCATTGTGTGTGAATATCGAGTAGCCCACGACTGGGTTTTCAGAGTATAAACTTGAAAGAACCTAAAAACAATTTATACCACTTTGTCCACTCGCATTTAATTTACATTGAAAAGTAAAGCCCAGTAAAAACAGTTCTTAATGTAAACCAAATACTAGTGGAACAAACTAAACAAAAAATGTTTCAAGGTACTTTGTCTAAAAATACCCTATCAATTTCGAATAATTACGTTAAAAGCAAACAGCGATCATTCAAAGTTATAAAATGGTTCACTCTACTGTATTTGTGTGCCTTATTATTTTTTTTTCGAAAACATTTATTCATATCACGTTTAAAATTTTAAATTTGTTTTAATTTCCTTTTCAAGTACGGGAGATTTTCATTTTGTCTTTACGAATATTTATCTGAATAAACTATGGATCATATTATTATTCCCGGGTTAGCAATTTTCGTCAGTTTGACCAGTAGGCTTATTTGGGACAAAAATGGATAGAAAAATCAAATTTATATGGTTAAATTCACTTTCAAATGTCAACTTTGGTCGCTTTCACTTGAATCGCTCGGATTTTTTTCATAGCAAATGTAATAGCCAGCCAGTCAATCAGCAACTAATTTTTCACATGAAATGTGACCATGATCATAAAAGAGAAACAATAAAAAAATAAACAAATATTTGCTTAACTAAATTTAACAAAAACGAAATTAAGTGAAACTATGATTAACTATGTTTTTAGAGAAAATTTAAATTTAAAATTGAAAGGTTCTTACAACTAAATAAGCCAATGTTTTTATATTTCTCTTTGACGTCCAATTATATTTAATCTAGTATCATTCCAATGATCTATATAACTATTTAATTGAAGGAACAATAATTGTTCAACAATTGTCAATTAGTTAATAGAAACGATGTAATTTTACTAAATAATTATAATTTGATTATCAAGTGTTTGTATTAAATGTATCTTTTCTTAAAATTCAGGTGTTGTCTCATTCATTAGAAATTTGTTTCGCGGCCACAAACTCACAACTTTTTATCCGAGGTCACGGTTCAAAATTTCTGAGTTCATTACTCAGAAGTCATCAACTTTTCACGAAACAGATTCCAATGTATATATTCATGTCCATGAGTGACAAACAGCTATGTTAATAAAATATCTTACGGATGTAAGTGGAACTTTTCCGTATTTCGATAAATTTCGAATGGGAAAAAAGTAAATTGAACGTGTAGTTGACTAATTTCGGACGAAAGTACAATAGAAGAACAATTAATTTCAGCTAACTTAAAAAAACTAGATCAGATTGTTCATCATTTTTACATTTCATGATGTTCTGGGACATAAAACACATATTTGTTTATGAGAAAACAATTTTTAAAAATTATCCAAGCAGTACAAATTTTTACTGTTTAGAAACTTTGTTTTAACCAGGTGAATAATCAACCAAAAAAATTGAGATTTCAATATTTTGATGTATTTTCACATAGTTAAAAATGCAATACGTTTCCGCGAACAGTGTGCACAGAAATGTTATATAAATACATAGACAATTATGAAATCATTTCATTGCCAATGTCGAAATTTATTTTAAATGAAATGTTATATGTATTATCATTTTTTATGGTTTGAAAACATTTAATATAAAACCAATGTTTGCAAAAGTGTTAAACATAACTTCCATTAGTATGTATTTTGCGTTATCAAAAATGGTTCGTCAACGGTAATCTCTTCACAGACAGACGAAGCGTGCTAATGAGGCATGATTTGTATGGCAATCATTCAATACCCAAATCATTCGCGTATGTATTAAAGTGTCGAATCCCAAAACGAGTTGGCTTCATTAACCACATACTAACTACGTCATATTTTCCAAGAGGTGAACAAAACAAGTCTGCTTTTTTAAGTTTCCGATAAATTATTGAATAAATTAACTATATGATAGGATTACATTGGGCTCTATCTCAACCTAAAGACCAACATATCAAATATACTTATTTTCAATAACTAAAAAAAAAAAAAAAATCAAAAACTGGATTCTTACGGTTGATAAGATCATTTTTGTTATTTTGTGGTTTCAAACCAAATTTTGATTAAATGCGATACAGTTTTGTCTAGATACTGTATAAATACGGACAGACTAAATCGGTTCTCAATCAAAATGAAAACCATTTTTAAATTCTCTTTGCTGTTTTTTTTCATAGCAAATTTTGCAAAGTCACGTAAGTTTAAATAGTTATTGAGATATGAAAGTCAATTTTAAAATTATTTGAATTGTGATATAATCTTCATTTTATTTTAATAAAAGTTTCACTGTTTAATAGCATAAAATTGTTCACATATTAAAAAACATTATCTAATATATTGTTCGTGAATCAAATAAGTTTCTAAGCTCTTTTTATTGGTTGCAAAATGTTTATCATGTGATTTTATGCAAGCAGCGCGTGGATAAAATGGAATGCTCAATGTTTCAACATTTTATTGTGAAGATATTTCAGTAACACATAATATAATAAATACAGTAGTTATTTACACAATACAACTAGGTTGGAACTAATTAATATGTTGTGACCACATTTCAGTGTAAATTTCTGTGAATTTTTAAATTAATGAAATTAATAATTAATTTATAGTCATTATGTTTGAAGTGTTTGAATCTGTTAATTTTAATTCAGATTTACTATTAAAATGTCTTGTTAAAAAGACAATTTTTAATTCTTTGGAAATTTTTTTTGTTGAAATCACCGAATTACAATTTAGACAAAAACATGTTTTACTGTTTAGTCCCATTAAAATGGAATTTGAACATTTCTAGTTAAAAACAGACAAAACAAGTTCAACATGCAAATGCAATTAACATATTAACAAAAGAAGAATAGAAAATAAATGTCTATGACGTGACATATATTCGGCAAAAACCAAAAACAAACGTCATGCTCATTTATGCAAAAATAAAACAGACAAATTAAAAATCATTTTGCTTTCATTAACAATTATGCTTCTTCTACTATTCAGAATAACAATCAACGCTGTTAAAAATAATCATCTATTCGTTGGTAACGATGTTAAGAAAAAACCTGAAATTAAAATAGAAAACGAAACATTATTTGCATAAGACGAGTTTATTGTTGAAATTTAACAAGAAATCAATTTTTTTGTATTTACAGAAAATCAGGTACCAAATTTCGCATCTCAATTTAATCAACTGCCCAATTTATTCAATCAGCAACCTTTCTTCGGTTCACAGTTCAATCAGCCTTCAAATTTTGGAAATCCATTTAATCAACAACCAAACCAAGGGTCTCAATCCAATCAACCAAATAACGGTGGATTCAATCAATTCCCAAGTAACGGCGGATTTAATCAATTTCCAAACAACGGTGGATTTGGTCAATTCCCAAATAACGGTGGATTCAATCAATTCCCAAACAATGGTGGATTTGGTCAATTTCCAAGTAACGGTGGATTCAATCAATTTCCAAATAATGGGGGTTTTAATCAATTCCCCAACCAATTTGGATTCAACCAATTTCCCAATTTTGTAAATCCAAATAATCAGTTCCCCTTTGGAAATCCATTCAATCAATTTCCCAATAATGGAAATCAGCAAACTCAACCACAGCCTCAACCTCAACCTCAACCTCAACCTCAACCTCAACCTCAACCTCAACCTCAACCACAGCCACAACCACAACCACAACCACCAACATCAAACAATAGTGGTCTCTCAAGTGAAAAACGTTCGCTTCTGCCTCAACCTGGTACATGTGGCTCATCTGATCGTGACAGAATTGTGGGTGGAACCGAAGCTAGCCTCAGAGAGTATCCATGGTATCTACAGCAAAAATTATATATGCTTAAAATTTATATTTAGATAATATTTTTTAAAAATTTTACTAAAACATTTTTGATTTCGCTGAATTTGTAGGTTGGCTTTGATTCAGTATTCAAAAAGTAAATATATGAAATATATTTTCCTCAATTTTCTGTCATTCATAAAATGATTTTTATTTTTAGGTGGAAGTCCTAGTCAATTTTTATGTGGCGGCTCGCTTATTAATCAAAACTATGTTTTAACGGGTAAAAAACAATAAACAATGGATTTTCATGAGTTTTGTTTCTAATCTTTTTGGTAAAAATTAATTGAATTTTTATAGCGGCGCATTGTATAAATTCAAAAGGTGTTGTACAGAGTAAATTCAAACCAGTATCTGTTCGACTTGGTGAACATGATGTGACAACTGATGTTGATTGTAGAGAGGTAATTCGCATCAGCGTTCGGTGTTTTATTATCACAAATATATATAGTTCGCATATTCAAGAAGAGCAGTACGCTTACATAAATGTATATTTTTCATTTAAAGGATGATTGTAATGATCCAGCGGTAGATGTACCAATTGCCGAAATAATTGTCCATGAAGGTTATGTGCCAGCATCTCAATTACAAAATGATGATATCGCTTTGTTGCGTCTCCAACGAAAAGTCCCATATACAGATTTTATTAAACCAATTTGTTTGCCATTTGCTATAAACTTGAGAAATCAAAACTATGACAGATATCCATTGACTGTAGCTGGTTTTGGAAGAACTGAAACAGGTTCATTTATTTATTACAGGGAAATTGTAACAACATTCAATTGATAGATATAAAATTCATCCACAGGTTCGAAAAGTGATGTTAAATTGAAGGTTGAAGTTGATGGATTCAATTTTAATCAATGCACCAAACTTTATAAAGTGACTGGTATTAATCTGATTTCATCGCAATTGTGCGCTGGAGGAAAAGAAGGAGAAGACAGTTGTCAAGGAGATTCAGGTAATGATCATGAGCTATGATCAATGTAGTGAAATTCCAAAGTAAGGCGATTTTATAAAAAGAAATTGTTTCTCACTAGGTGGCCCACTTATGGGAGAGGATAAATCAAATCCAACAAACTCATACACATATTTAGCTGGAATTGTTTCGTTTGGCTTATCGAAGTGCGGTACTCCTGGCTATCCAGGTGTTTATACAAAAGTCGATAATTATTTAGAGTGGGTCCTTGATAACATACAACCTTGAGCAAATTAAGCAACTGTTTGTTAAGCAATGTTAAATAATTAAAATTGACGTTAATAAAAGTCTAACTAAAGTTAAAGTGGCAATTTCTCTTGTGAAAAAAAAGTGACTGACTAACTGTAATTGTAAGGTGACTGTAGTCAATTGTAGCCGATTTTTAGCCGACATTTAAGCGGCTTTCAGCCCCTTTTGTATTTGTAAAGCCAATCGATGAATTTATTTTTTTTAATTTTTTTTTTTTTTTTTTTTTTTTTCAAGAATAAAATAATACATTTTTTCTGTCAGTCACTTTCAGTCAGTAAATTTAATTCATTGTTAATAGCCACTTTTAACCAGAAAGATCCCATATTATTTGTCTTACAGGCGACTTGGTTAAAAGAGAGTACGGATTTTACGATTTTGCATTGTATTTAGTATTTAAGTGAACATGCTCTCCTCTTTAGTATAGCCGAATTGATATTTTCCATACTCTCCTATTTCAAAATTGTATTGAATTTTTTTACATACTCTCCTCTCGATCTACTCAATAGAAATATTCCAAATTTTTGAATGAATACAAATTGTAAGTTTCTGAAAATTACCGAAAAAGGCTACAGCTTTTTAGCGAAGTTATCATTTTTAGGTTAATCTAAAGTTGTATATGGGCAGAACCATATGCATCCATCGACAGCAATTGTCAATTGCGCATAGAAACTAGCGCCCTCTGAGAAGTGTATTCTATGTTATTGTTGTTGTATTTTGACAATTGCTGTCGATGGATGACCATATGAATGGCATGTAAACCACTTTCCCATATGAAAAGCAAAGCTTTAATCTTGGAACCAAACACACTATGAAATTGACATTCCACTGTTCGAAGGTCCATGTCTTTCAGCGAAAATAATGAGTTTCATATAGCACAAATGCGATAAAGGGCTTATTTCAAGACAATTTCTATTCCCCCAACCTATCAGCAACCGTCTAACAAGATTACAAGTTAATAGTTTGTAATTTTTCTATAAATAAATAGCTCATCTTCTGATATGATAATCTAAACCAATCCAACCTTGATCATTTATCCTGGTTAATTTTAACCAAACTCCAAGTTTCGATTAGTCTGTAAATAAAAATAGTTATTTATGTGAAAAAAAAAATGAGTTTTAGGTGCATTCTCATGCTTATGAGTGAATTGCTGGTGATAAAAACATTTTTTTAGCTTTGTTTTGATACAATAATTGTTCACGCAAATGAAATACAATTTCAAAAGTGTAAATATGTAAAGCAAACAAACACAATTGTCAATAAAAACATTTATAAAATTTAAATTTAATTCACTCATTATCAGTCGGCTTTAGGCTTTCGTTTGAAGAACTAACGAATAAATATTTGTAATGAAAGCAAACATGTTGTGTGGAAAATTTATCACAATATTGCTTATCGGAGTTTGCATTAATTTGGAACGGACCGATGCAGTTTATGACACATTTAAAGGGAAAGACAAGAAAGGCAAATCAGTTGGTGATTATTATATCGATGAATTAGTCAAACCACAGTTTCCAGAAGCAATAACCTTTTTAAATAATTATTTCTTTGATGTTCCGAATTCCAATATATGTAGTGGTACGTATCATCTCAAACAAATTAGTTGATAATTTCGCAAATAATCTTCATTTCCACCAATGTGATACAGACTTTGATGAATTACTGGAAGAAAATTTATCGCTGGCTTGTTTCGATAAAGTGTCGAAAAAAATTGTTGGCATATCCGTTAATAGTTTAATTAAAAAGGTGAAAATGTTATTCATGAATTGACTGTTATTACTGACATTCCTCCTTTCTTTTAGGATACAGATTTGTTTAAAATATTTGCTACCGATGTTTATGAAAAACACAATGTGAATGAATACTTGGAAATAGAAATGTTAGCAGTTCATAAAGGTCATCGAAAACGCGGCATTGCCGAGCATCTTTTGAAAAGTATAGAAGCAATTTGTAGAAAACATCATATAAAGATAGCTTCAGGCAATTTTGCAACATTGGGATCAACGCGAGCAGCTAAAAAAGCCGGATTTATTCCAGAAATCATTAAATTTGGTAATAGAGTACTGATATTTCAACGTCAAACAATCAAATATGACATGTAAACTGATAAAATTGCATTATCTTTCCAAATAAATGTTTCCAAAAACACATTTATGCAATGTTCGCAAATACACTCAAAATAGAATGGAAAAATGAGTCATTGAATAAACGAGAGATCACGAGAATTGAAATCACACTTAGAATTTTCTTGTTCAAGTAACTTGAATTAAGTTACATTCGTACATTAAACAAAATAATAACTCCACGTTAGTCAAAATAAAACTTTGAAGAAAACTCAATTTTTTGTGCTCCCTTGAACGAGTTGATATGACAAGCTATCCAAATAATTGTTACATTTTTATCATTTGAATGGAATTCAGAACAGAAACAGGTGCTCTATATGTAAACCCAAACAAATACTTAGTATGAAAGCAGATAGAAACATCAGCAAAAAATTCGTCAAAGAAATTTGTGAAAAACACTCATTCATCCTTTCATTTCAGCTGTTGTTGGTTGGTATTCAAGCTTCTTATTTATGTGTTATTTATATTTAATTTCTAGATTTGACATTTACATTTGCTGATTTGACATTTGGATATCAAATATTATACTTTTTACTTAGCAATCAAAATCAAAAAATGAATGGTGCCGTGTCAATCAATATTCATACAACATGTTTCATTGCAATTTCTTTCGTTACCGCCGTTACTCTAACATTACTTTTGCCTGTAATGCTAAATGTAATGTGTTACAGCATTTGGTAAACCTGTACCATGAGCTATGCGCCAATCAATGTGCAAAACTTTGCTTGAATTATGTTTGTATAATTACAATGGAAGAAAAGTATGCGTGAATGAGAGAAAGACAACGAATTTAACTAACAAGTTTTCATCGGTCTATTCGCTCAATCCTTTCATAACACAATTAAATACGCTGATACATAGATCTAATAGCATAACTAAAACGGTGTATAGCACAACTCAATGGTGTACGTTAATTTTCATTTCTCACTGACACTGACTTTTGTACGTACAAAACAGAATGATATTTCTTTTTTTTTGACATCGCTTGACCACTGAACACGTGAACATATTTTTCAGTATATTCAACATACAAAAAACAACAACAAATACATTGAATAATAACATTTTTCCTCGGAGCTTTTCATTTCTGATGAAATGGCATGAAAAAGGCAATTGCGAGAAAATTATATGCATTCTTTGAGTTTGAGACAGTCATATCCATTTTACTTTTATTACTAGAAGAGTGAAATAAGACCAATCATGAATGATGGTGTGATTTAAGGAGTTTTTTACATAATTATGTCGAATAGTAATATTCTTAAAATATCTATTGCGTTGCAAAATCACAGAGTGGCTATGGCGCTACCAAAAAAATGATTTATAAAATAATTTTTTTAATTTTTTACTGCAATGAATTTATATTAGACATTGTTATTCATTTGATTGCCACAATAAGATTTGAAGAATTATACACACGTTAAGTATAAAGATTTTTCGTTCAATATTTTCCAGACGAGAATTGAAATCTAAAACAGACATTGGTGAAAATTCTTCTCACAAATTGGTCGAAATCAAGCCAAAAACTATCATCAAAGAAGGGCAATTATCTGTTGAATTAATCACAATTTCAAGACAGATCAATCACGATCATGAATATATGTCAGAAACTAGTGACAAAGAAATGATTCATAGCTATGTTCCTCTGAAGGAACATTTTGCATACAAAATTCACAAATTTACGATAACACTAAAATGAGAAAGTGCTTGGATGTAATATATTGTGTTCATTTTCATTTTTTAGTCTCAATAATTAATTATTTACTAAAATAATTCTCATCATTCACACGTTGTTTCTGAAAAAAAAAAACAAAATAGGTTATCAGTTTTTTCGATTTTTTCTCAAAAAGTAAGGCTTTATTCAAAGAATATCATACAATGTTTTTCATTCAAAGTATTGTCCATCAGAAGTTATGACTTTTGCCCATCTTTCTGGTAGCATATGGATTCCGCGCCAAAAGAACGACTCATCTTTTGAGGCCAAATATGAATCGATCCAATTTTTGACTTCTTCAGAAGAAGTGAAGCGATGCCCAGCCACGTGATCTTGCATCGACCGAAACGAATTGTAGTCAGAAGGGGCAAGGTCTGGGCTATAAGGCGAGTGAGGCAGATTTTCCCATCCGACATTTTCCACATAGTTTTTGGGCCCTTGAGCGCGATGTGGCCGAGCATTGTCATCATGGAAAATTAATGACTCATGTCTGGTCTCCCATTCTGGCCGTTTTTGCTTGATTGCTGCGTACATTTTGATGAGTTGTTGTCGGTAGCGTTCTCTATTAATGGTTTCATTCGATTTTAGCAGCTCATAATGCAATACACCCTTCTGATCCCACCAGATACAGAGCATTACTTTGAAACCATGAATATTCGGCTTTGATGTCAATACGGCTGGTTGGCCGCGCTTGCAATACGACTTTCTACGCTTGGGATTATCGTAATGAATCCACTTTTCATCGCCAGTGACAATGCGATGCAGAAATGATTTCTTTTTGTAGCGAGCGAGCAGCATTTCCGACAT
Source organism: Resseliella maxima (assembly GCA_029041755.1). Taxonomy (NCBI): domain Eukaryota; kingdom Metazoa; phylum Arthropoda; class Insecta; order Diptera; family Cecidomyiidae; genus Resseliella; species Resseliella maxima. The sequence continues at coordinate 70,638 of JAQOWM010000565.1, read as the reverse complement.
GCAAAATCGTCTTTCTACGTCTCTCGGCATCAATTCGTGTGGCACCCAATGTCCTTGCTTTTGAATCATTTCCAATGCTTTTAATCGTTTAGAAATAGTTGTTCTATAAACTCCTAATGATTGTGCAAGTTCTTCTTGCTTTTGGCACGAATCTTCATCGAGTAACACCTCCAATTCTTCATCTTCAAATTTTTTTGGCTGACCAGTGTGCTCTTTGTCTTCCACATCAAAATCACAACTTCTAATTCGTTGAAACCAATTCTCAACAGTTTTATCAGTTGGAGCATTGTCCCCGTAAGATTTTTGCAGCAAACGATGACAATCAGCAGCTTTTTTTCTTCAGATGAAAACAGAAAAGCATAGCTTCCCGCAAATTACGTTTCGTTGGTTTGAAAATTGACATATTCAAAGCAAAAAAATAGAAGGTTGTTTACACTTCGACAAACTGATATGTACTGAAATGTGAAGCATATTGATGACACTTCAACATGAAGTTGGTTGTTTCAGATGTGCTAAAGTACTAGTTACGCCATCTTGTAGAAAATCGAATAAACTAATTCACACTACCAATATGTGTGAGTGAAACATGTTTATATCATATCAATGGTATTTACACACAAAAGACTGAAATGAAAGATGATTTCTGTACAATATAACTTTTTTTATGTCTTTGTATGTGTATCCGTGTTCGTACTCATTTATATACAATATGCAACACATTTGTTTTATAGGATTTATGGCGAATTTATAAAGCGAATTTTGCCTACGCGCTAACTTTTGAAATTTCAATCAGAAATAAGTTCAAAAACTACAGATGTACAATTTTTATATCAAAAAATAAAACAAAAATACAATAATAATAATGATTTTTATCTAAGCGTTTATGAGAAAATGAATTGCTTATGATTTTGTTCATCATTTGAAAAAATATCTTTTTATGCACTTTCTCTGTCATTCATTGAATATTGATTTCAGTATCATTGTTTGAAATATATGCACAAATATGAATACCTAGCGTCGATCTGCAAGCAATTTACCCGCTAAGCGCTATGGCGCCCTGGGTAAATTTCAAAGTGCGCCTTTCCAAATCTGAAAAAAAAAAACTATGAAAAAAATGCAAACGAATTTTTGATCTTTTTTTTATTGACAAACAATAATATGAAGAGAACATGAGTTAAACTAATTATTTAATTGTCATTTTTCTGGCTTTCATTGTAGCAAAATTGTCTATTATTTCGTCGTAGTCAATGGACGATGCAATATCATTTTCGATTGAAATAATGGCTAAATCATTTAATGATTAATTAAATTTTAATCTTCCTTGCCCTATCGAATTTCTCAAGAAACTTTTACTGATTCACAATACATTCACTCTTGTACATTTATACATTGGTCGTTTCTCTATGTTTTGGAATAATTTAAGTATGAAACAATATTCTTTGGTGCGTGATTTAAATTTTTTTTTTTTTTTTTGTTTTTTTATTTTTCAAGCGCCTTTATTTTTTGAATTTTATTTCTATTTATATAATTTAAATTTTTTATTTACATCGAGCGCCCTGGGTATTTGCCCACTTTGCCCACCGAAACGGGGGCTCGGCAATTTATTATTATTGTTCCATTATAATTTTAATAGATTAATGAATTATAATTTTAATAGATTAATGAATTAGAAAATGTAATGTTTTTTTTGGCATATGTTATGGAAAGAAAAATAAATAAATTTCTAGCATTATTTTTGTTCAGTTTTTACCTTATTTTCAGTTTCTTACCAAATTTCATTGAAAATATCGATTTTTTGGGGTTTTTTCAAGTTTGTGTACAAATATCATCACGGTGTCGGCCATTTTCTGTATCGCAAGTTGAAGAATAATACAAGAAGAAGTGAAATGAAAATGAATTAGTCCGTATGACCACAATATATGCCATCAAAATGGTCAAAATATACACAAATTTTAAAGTTTTTCATATATATCGGTATTAACACCGATACAGGGCTTGAGGCACGACATTTTGTTCTGAAGTTGTTGAACAAATTTTCCAGAGTGGTTTTTTAGAACAAAAAGAAAAACCCTAGAGGGTGCGCTCATTGAAATTTGACCAAATTGGATTCCGCGGCCGGTCTAATGACATATATGGTTTCGAAACTTTATGTTTGTACAGCAAAACGTCATATGTGTCAAATCGTTGGACATTTCATTTGTCACTAGCGACATCTATCAACATAAACAGCGAGTTTCTAGTTGCAGAGCCAAAAATCAAAATTATATATGCAAGGACAAACAAAGTGGTTATACATCGGCTTCATATTAATTCATTGAAATATCTAGAAATACTTGACCAAGTTGCATTTCCGTCTATCGAAGCACAATTTGGCAGTGTGGAAAACATTTTTTTTTATGCACGATAAATCACGAATACCACTGCAAATATTATTCGTGATTATTTGCGGATTAAAGTTTTAAATCACCCACCAAAAAGTCCTGATTTAAATTTGATTGAAAAAATGTGAATGGAACGAAATCCACCGCAATTAATAGAAAAAACACAACAAGGGTTAAATTTTCATTTGGTAAATAGGTGGGAAAGTTTAAGAGGTCGACAAGATGTTTTTCAAAATTTATACAATTCATTGGCAAAGAGATTTAGATATGTTATTGATCATTCTATGGTTAACATAAATTGACAAATGCTTGTATTGCAAATTGCGTCGCATATTTTCATACAATACCATTACATGTTTTCATTCGCATATTTTTTTTTGTTTTTCGGAAGCAAATGAGTGCGCCAATACATATACCGAATATTTATGATACTCAAATTTGATTTCGATGTGTATGTATTGTGTTGAGTGGAGTAAAGCATTACACATCAAACAGCATCGCACATCAATAAACAATCATTTGTATTGGTTTTTCATAGTGGATACATTCTTTAGAAAGCCACTATACAATGTAAATTCATCTTAAGTACAGAGCATAAAGTAATCTTAAATTTAGATGATTCGAGTAATTTCAAGTGAAAAACAATATTTTTTTTAAATTATATATTTATACGGTCTAAGAGTAACTGCAGTTTGCGACAAATTGTGAGTGACAACTCAGTACATATATATATTAAATCGAATGAAACAATTAAAAACATCATTTATTCTATTAGAAAATCGAAAAATATTCGCATTATAAGAAACACTGCAGCAAATAGTACCAATTCAGTTGTGAAAAGCATTCTGCAGAAACCATGGTTTCATGTCGCTTAAACATTGATTTACTTAGAAAATACTAAGTATATTAGTTATCTTGGAGTGTACCTGCTGCGATGGTATAATTATTTATGTAGAAAATATAAAATAAATTCAAAATTGTGCATCTGAATAATTGCAATACTATTTGTCGCATTCATCATTTCAACTTACAAATACGTCTCATATTCATCATCATTGTCTTTGTCAACTTGATCAACGTTATTTGTTATTGTTGGAGCATCATTTGACATTTTCCATGAAACTTGTTCTGAAGAATTTCCACAGTGTTTTTCAAACGATTTTTCGAAAACAGAAAAATATTGTCGTAATGTTTTATTTGGTACTGGAGGTGCTTGACAATCAGGTGAACCCAGCAAAGCTGCATAATCAGTTTCTCCAGACTCAAATCGAATTTCATTTGCGATTAGATACGGTTCGTTTAACTCAATATAATGATCAGATTGTGTTTTGCCGAGTATTTCCGAAATAATTTTCTCGAGACTGTTGAATAATGGGCGTTTTTCATAGTTTAAACACCAACAAGACAGCATAATATCGTATCTATAGAAACAAATAGGAATTTTTAAAAATTTCCATTTATCAAGGTCATTAGATAGTATGCTTACATGGTGCTTGTTGCAAAATCGGGTTTTGCCATGCGATATCCATCATTTAATTGCCGAATGAGTACATCATATCTATTAAAATCATTGTAGGGCGAAGCACCAAGTGAAAATAATTCCCATAAAACAATTCCAAATGCCCAAACATCCGAATATGTACTAAATATGCCATCATTCAATGATTCAAGTGCAAGCCATTTGTATGGTAGTTTTTCCTGTTAAATATTTGCAAATTACTTTCAATCGAACGAGCAAACCATTTTATAGTTACCCTGCCAGATTTCTTATATTCGCCAGTTTTGTATAGCAATCGTGCTAAACCAAAATCACAAATTTTCACCACATTATTATCACACAGCAAAATGTTCCGTGCAGCTAAATCTCCATGTAACACCTTGCGTGAAGCCAAGTAGTGCATTCCTCGCGCAATTTGAAATGACCAAATGAGTAAATCGGTTGTGCAAAATGATTTTGTCTCTTCGGTTGGTTGTTGGGTTGCATCCAAATAATCGGGTATCTTTCCGCCTTTTGAAACGATTTTTGAATTAATCGTGTCGGTTTTGTAGTTTATTTGATCGACGAAACGTCGTCGAGATTTTCTCAAAACGCTCTGTAAACAACCATATGGACAGAATTCAAAAATCAGCATAAGTTCACCTAAAAAACGAAAAACATTGTTATTTTTCTAGTCTGAGACAAGGACATTAAATAGCAAATAAACTTGCGTTTCGAAACGATATTATTTGTAACAGCTCCAAGCAAATTGAGTATATTCAAATGTTGGCCCAAATTCACCATGATTTTCAATTCCAATACCAATGATTTAAGAATCTGTTTAATTGAAACCATTCATTAAAAGAATTATTCAAAGAAATTCATAGCTTTTAACGTATCGAAATCGAATTAAATGTATTGTTTTTATTTTAACCATTCATTTTCGATAAAAACCTCATCTTCAATGATATTCTTCGCCATTTTGACTGCAACTTTTGTTTCAGCTTCATGAGCTATAATGGCTAGAGCGGTTGCTTCACGTACACAACCAAATGCACCGGAACCAATTACATCGCCCAATATCAATTTCTCTCTTGGAAATTCGTATCTCATGTTATAGGGTAATAAATTGGCTTGTTCGTCCAAACCAAGATTTGGGTCCAATGTATTCGGCAATCCTCCAATGAAATTTTTCAAGCCGGCTTTTTCCAATTTTGCAATTTTATTTCGTTGCATAAATGCTTTTCTTGAACAATAAATCAAACTAACCAGCAATACAATTATCAGTGTAACCATTATCTCCAGGAAATATTTCCATTTGTATATTGGTACGTCTGTTGAGGGGAAAAAAACACAAAACAGTGATATAAAAATACCATTCACTTCATTTTATGCAATGAATTTCGAAAGAAATGTCTATTTGTCAAATATTCTCACTTTCAACTTTAATATAAAATATTTGTTTCACTGAATCTTCATCATTTTCAACAACGCACTCATATTTTCCATCGGTATCTTCTTTCGACTCTATAAGGAGCACAGTGTTTTGTTCCGATATTCCAAAATGCCTTCCAGGAATGATTTTATTGTTTTTCGTCCAAATGTAATTTGGTAATGGATTTCCCGTGAAATTGCACGAAATACTAATTTGTTGCCCGAACTGCGGTCTCAAATCGCTACCATTTGTCCAATCCAAACTAATGCAATTGAGTGTAGGCTTTTCGGCATATAAGACTTTCAAATTGAATGTTTTGTTAATAAATTGTCCGGTTTCTTTATATTTTGCTACACATTGATAGCGTCCACTATTTTTCATAGACAATTTATCCCAATGTAAAGTTTTATTCCACAATGTTGCATTTGAGTGATAAATTTTTATGTCCGTAGTAATTAAAAAAGGATATGGATCAGATTGATGATTTTTTTCATCTAAATCAGTTGCGTTTGCTATTTTTGAATGAAAGAACGTACATTTAAACAATATGTAATTTAGTTGAAAATAAATTATTATTCATAGGTTTTGACATCGTCCGACGAAGGGGGTTCCAAAGGGAGACCGTGAAGTCCACTCTATCTAGTATAAACTTGTTTTCAAATTTTTCAAAATATCCTAGCAATTTCAAATAATTTTAAACAATTCTTTAGCGGGTTCAAGAGCGTCAGAGAGGGAGATCGAAGGAAATAATAACCTAGAATCCCTGTGTCAAAACCTATGTGAATTAATTAATAATTACCATTTGTTCTATTTAATAAATGATCCTCCAAATACCAGTTCATTTCATCATATTTAGATGAATCAACAATGCATGAAAGTGATGTAGTGTAATTTACGAAGCCAGTTTTACTTTTTGATTTGCCAGTGCCGCATGCAAAATTGATTTTCGGTGCAAATAGAAAATCAAGTACGTTGAAATCGATTGAACCGTTTATTTTCAAATAATCAGCATAAATTGAACAATAATAGGTGCCGGTCTCATTTACTAATGCATTTTCAATGATGTAAAATATGTCATTTGTTTCTCGTAACTTTTCTCCATCCTTGAACCAATCTACTTTTGAAATGGTCAGATTATCATAATTCACTTTGCATGTAATATTCACAAAATCTTCTTTGTAAGCCTCTTGTGAATTTTGTTGATTAACGGGTATTTCAATAATTAATGTTGCATTTTCTGTCTTATTTCCCCATATTGTCGATGCTTGACAAAAATATATACCAGCATCATCTTCGGTTATATTTTTTATTGTCAATGTATTAAACAAATCACTAAACTCATAATTTTCATTAGTTTTATTCAATTCGAGTGACAAATTGTTATGAAACCATTTAATAGTTGAATTTGTTGAGCCATAAATTCGACAAGCAATTGTAACATTTTCGTATATTTCTATATCCCAATGTTTATCCAATTCCAACGTATCGGAGAACATACTAACCGGAAATTCCGTATAATTATATCCAATGGAATTGCTTATAAGGCATCCATATATACCCATAACGTTTGCACCAAAATCTTTGATATTCAAATCATTTGAGTTTACGTTGATTTTTAAATTTGGTATATTTTCGACTGGCTCACCATTAAAAAACCATTTCTTTGATGATTTTGATACCGAATTTTCGTTGAACATGCAATGCAAATCAATGTGTTCACCTTCAATGCCAATTTCATTTGGTACAGTAAATTGAAAATATGGTGGTTCAATTACGATTAAAGTAATCGAACTACTATTTACACTATTTGAATTCGAAACCTCACAAATATATGTTCCGATATCGTCGTAGTTTACACTTGTTATAATTATTGATTTATTGTTTTCTGATAATTGATATTTTTCGCTATTTATCTCATTACCGTCTTTTTTCCAAATCGTTTTCAAATTTTTGCCACCGTAAATACAAAATATTTCCAATCGTTGATTCTCTTCTGCGACAATACTTGGTTGAACAAATTGTAATTTGGGTTCTTGAAATGTATTGTCATGCGATTCAACAAACAAATTAATGTTTAAACTTTTACTATCATTCAACATTTTGGATTCAATTGAAACTTCACAAATAAATTCAGTTACGTTGTGCTCAAATGTTATAGTTGAAAAGTATAAAATTCCATTTGGTCCTTTTGTTAGAATATCATTATTTTTGATAATTTGATCATTAAATTTCCAATCAACTTTCGGCTTTGGCCATCCATCGGGCACATCACATTTTATTTCAAATGGATGCCCAATGATAGCTGTTTTAGTTATCGATTTTTCTTTGAATTCATTGAGAAATGGCTTTCGATAGATTACTGGTACAGAAGATGCAACGCCATACTGATTCATTGCAAAACATTGATATTTTCCTTCATCTTTTTGTTGCGGATCACTTATGAGTATTGAACCTTTTCCAAGTATTTTTGTCAAATTTTGCACATCTAATTTGATGTCATCCTTCTTCCACACATATCTTAATAGATTTAACAGAGAAATAAATCCAAATTGATTCATAATAATTCAAAATTATTTAAAATGAATGGCTAAAATATTAATTATAAAAGGGAAATGAATTTTATTTGGAAACCGTTTTTTTCTAAATCAATTTTTATAGATAATTTGTTCTAACTTTTAGAACTCTTCATAGTTGAAAGTGATTAGTGTGAAAATTTATTGACATTTTGTTTTTTTTATTGTAAATGTGCGATTCGCACAGTGCGAATATATTTTAATTAAACAAAATTTAAACTAATGTTTGGTCTGCTAAACACCTAGGCATGTTCAACAATCGCTAATGTTTTTCATGAAAGTGGAAAAATATTTACCTAATGTCATTTCCCTCAGCTTCACATTCAATTGTGATGTTTGTTTCAAGTTGATGTTCGCCATATTTAGCCTTCGTTATAATTTTTGGACAATTGTTGCATGCCACTGTAACAAAATAAAAGTCATTTCTTTCATTGATGAGGTTTTGGCTTAAGCATCATTAACTAATAATAACTAAAGACAATTAGTACGTTATTTTGAAACGAAAAAAAATTCAACTGGAAAATGAATAATTACTATTTTCAATGACATTTCGAATGAAACATTTACACTGCAAATCAAGAATGTTTAGTATGAATTTATTCTGTTAATTTTACACACCCGACAACTGAATCAATGTAAATGCAATTAATAGATTTTGCACCATCCTCCTCAATTCATCCAATTTTAAAAAAGCCGTAACAAGATTTTTTGAAAGGAACTCCTTCAGTGATAATAAAAGTATATTTTTTCTTGAATTGAAATTTTTATTTGAAATAACATATTTCACATTTGCGTACAGAGTGACCAAACACATTATGTTGTTTAAACAATATGTAGAACTATATATAGCAAATTTATGGACATTTTGGACTTTTTTTTTTGTAAAAAAAAACAGTACTTTATCGTAATTATGTTTGTATATAAATTAAAAATGCTCACAAGCTACTCGTAGCAATTCTATATAACAAACTTAATAATAACTGACGCATTTTCTTTATCAATAAAATCCAATTCAAATGTCCCAGATCAGTAATTTTACTGTAAAAAATTCTTATTTAAAAAACAAAAAAAAAAAATTAAAGCCAGAAAATCGAAATTGGTTTGAATTTTGTTTTCTATCTTGGCAGCTAGATTTAGATTCATTTTATGTTTAGCAATTATAATACATAGATCCACACAGTTAGCTGTACGGAAAAAGAAAGTACGTCAATCAAAATGCATAGAAAGTAAAGAAACAATATTTAAATAAGCAAAAAATAATAATAATATGCTTGAGACTATATTTTCAAGATAAACAATTACTCAGAAATGGTTATAAAAAGAATATCTTGAAAACCATTACTAGTGTTTATCAAACGACGTAATTTCATTTTTTTTTCTCGTTAAAAATCGTTATTTTCCTTCCAAAAATGTGTTGATTTCGAATCAAAAGAGAGTAAAATTTCGTTTTTTTGTTTTATCCAAGCAAGTAAATTAATATTTTTTTTTCTTTTGGTTTAGTAGAAAGCTCCCACTTAAGTTTGCAGATATTATCAACTTGATAAAATGATATTTTGAATGTGTTACACTTTCGACCAAGTCATTTTATATGATTCAACTGATGCTTTCAAATCATTTCAAATATCGAAGTCATTAAAACATTGTGCCCGTTGGATAATTGATTTTAGCAAGTATGAAGCTGCTATATAAATTTATTGCTGTGCTTATTATGATTCAAGTGATCTTAGATGGTAAGTTTGTAACAAATGATTTAGAAAAAGTGTTTGTAAATCGTAATTTGAATATAAATTTATTGATGTTTATCCATTATGTTTCATGTCGTTTTTTTAGATATTAGATGCATGGATGAACCAAGTAAAGTGAAAAGTATTTTGATATATTTTTTTGTTTGTAAAATGCTATGACATTTGGTTGAGATTAATCTTTTTCAGTTTACAATTTTTCTTTCACACTTTCTACAATATTACTTATTTAATCAACGTTCTTTTTATTTTTATCAAGAAAATCCATTCGTAGGAAATACAATAACAACAACGATGTATATAGTTTTGATCGTATTGTTGTCAGTTTTGTTCGTATTCTTAATTAAGATATTATATTCAAATCGATGCAAAAAATTGGAAAATGGACATATATTTTTTACCGGAAATTTAGAAAAAATTGAAAAAGTTATGCCAATTGAAAATCAAATCGAATTGCTGCCATATAACGAAGCATATGAAGTCCAATTTGAAAATTTAAAATTGCAAGAAGAAATTGGCCATGGCACAATCGGATATGTGCACAAAGCTATAGCACGTAAAACTCATTTGAAAAAATCCAATTTAATGGTTGCTGTGAAAATGGTTAATAAAGGCCATAGCCGAGATGTAAGATTTATACATAATTTTACGAAATTCTTGAACGATCGATTCTCATTAACTGTTGGTGATTTTATTTCAAATCTAATAGGTTTTACATGTGTTATCCGTGGAACTGAAAATCATGGTGCATTTGGGTTGGCATTTGAACGTACTCAATTTATTTGGGGCTGTCACAAAGAATATTTCAAAAGGTAAATTTGTATAATTAAAAGTAAAAACAAAATATTAAAGAATCATTTGAACACAAACGTTCACTTTCGTTTAACATTACAGGTGAATTAATTCATATAACAGAATATTGTAAATATGGTAATGTTCAAAATTTTTTAATTGAAAATCGTAAACATTTTATTAATCAAATCGATAATAATGACAAAATTGATTCAACAATTACAAAAAGGTATGCAAAACAGTCCAATTTCAATGTAATGTCTGAAAAATGTATTTCATTTATTTCAAATTCAATGAAAACAGATTATCTACAAATACACCGACAATCACCAGCTTGGCTAACACAAATTTTAACCATGGTACAAACTTTAATTCACAATTTAAATCATTGTTTTAATTTAAATTTATCGTCAATTCTTAGAAATTTCAAATATGTTGGAGCTCTCATCATTACCAACATTTACAACGACCAATTTATTGTGCTGGTCATATCAAATTGTGCGTGGAATGCGATTTTTATGCTCGCGAAAAATTAACCATGGGCATTTATCGGCAAAAAATCTATTACTCTGTGAAAATAATGTGGTGAAAATTTATAATTTTGGTTGTGTTCGTTCAGCTTACAAAATTGACAATGCCAATGAATATTCAAATGTAAATATCGATGCATTTTAAACTTTTAGCAAAAATTGAAATTTGAATTTTATTCATAAATTTTCATTCGACTCTGAAATTATATTTTATTCCAGATTAAAATGCCGTTTAGATGGCTTGCACCCGAAACGATTGAAAAAAAGATTTTCAGTAGTTCTGCAGATGTTTGGTCATTTGGTACAACTGTTTGGGAATTGTTTTCACTTGGTAAACTACCATATGATGATATTGACAATCAATATCTCTATTTCAAACGAATTACAGAGGGTTTTAAATTAATGAAACCGGACTATTCAACGGATGAAATGTGAGTTTGATGAAATTTCACAAAAAAAAAAAAAAAACAAAAAAACAAAATTAAACGATTCTGATTGTTATCTTAGATATCAAAATGTAATGATTGATTGTTGGCGTCAAAATGCTGATGTGCGTCCAACATTTATCGAACTAGAGAATCAGATTCATCATCTATTGGAGAAAAAGATTGCTGAATATTATATAAATCTCAATGAAAAATTGAGAGAAGAAAACGTTAGAGGTACCAGTTCAAATGCCAATACCAATGAAACTGATTATATCGAATTTCTTCAAATAAACGATGCATCCAATCTGTTGCAGTATGTAAATGGAAGAAATAATGCGCAAAATAATGAAATTGATTAAATTTACTCCTTTTTTCTATTGATTTTTAAGTAGAAATTTAATAAAAATCAAACGAAAGTCGAGATATGTAAGACAATTCCATTTGTATTCGACATGTCGATTAGAGCTCTAATTGAAATATTAATGTATAATTTTTCAAAAATATATTTTTTTAAATCAACAAAATCAATAATTGACTGTATATTGTCTTTGATTAACAGAATTTAGAACACCTTGTCTGTGTCTGTAGAAATGATCTATTTACTTTGTCAACAAATGTGTTGCCGGCATTTCACTTGTATCGATCAACTCATTCCGCCACGTTCACAATACGTTTATGATTTATTCAGTCTTTCTTCCATCATTCGATGGTGTCGACGTAACATACTGATCTGATTTTTTTATATTTTTCAGAAATTCCTAGTTTTTTTTGTAGAGAAAAAACGAAATCCATATCTCCGTGAAAAGAAGAAATTCTTTTTTGTAAATTATTAAATGATAAGTGTTTAACAAAAGAAATGGACAATTATCCACTGTCTATTTCTCTTTTATTTTGCATATTTTATGGGAGCTTTGGTGCTGAATTTACATTTGATTTGGCGAAAAATGCCGAAGAATGTTTCTTTGAAGTAATCAAACAAAATACACCGTGTGCATTTGAATTTCAAGTAAGTTTTTCCCTGGGGGTAAACACGACTCAAATGATTTAATATGATTCAATATGATTTATGGTGATTTGAAATAGTTTGATTCGAAATTACTGAAAATTTTGAAAGTTTGATTGGAGATTATTTGAAAAAATGCACCATGATTGGAATTCAATATTGATTGTTAATTTACAATTGAAGGTTGTAAGTGGTGGCAAATTGGATGTAGATGTTACAATCGAAGCACCCAGCAGAAGAATTATTTACAAAGAGATACAAAGAGAAGATGACAGATTTAAATTCAATACAACTGTAAGTGTTATTAAGCAAAAACATTTATTTTAAAATGCATATAAAATTGATTAAAATGAAGAAATTGATAAAAATGAAAGAATTCCAGAAGTGATTCGGTTTTGATTTATGTTGACACTTGTTTATTATTAAATGCAAAGAAAACATTTTTTTTTTTTTTTTTTTCATTTTTATCATCTGTCATCACACAATGAAACTGTTTCAATTTAAGTTTGAATAACGAACTCAATTTGAATTGATATCATTTCATTATATCTGCATGTGAACGAAACATACAAAATTGAGCTATAATTGAAAACATTTGTCATCATCATTTGTTTACTCATTAATTCTTTCGAAATACAAATATCGTCTAGAAAATATGATAAATTTAATTATGATTCGTTGAGATTGTTTTAAATTTCATCGAGTTTTTATTAAAAATGATATTGTCTGGTATTACAAATAGGAGAATGGCGAGTATAGAATATGTTTTAAGAATGAAATGTCAACTCGCGAAGATAAGTCTATATTCTTGTCATTCGAAAATGGTAAGAATAATAGATTACTGAAGCAAATGGAAGAGAATGATAGTGAGATGACTTTCATGGAGTCTACCTCAAACGAAATTCATAATTATCTAGAAAATGTTTTAAAATTTCAAACGCATTTTCGTATGGTAAGTCAATTAAAGCGATTTTTTGTTGATTCAATTAATTTTCATTTTTATTTTTTTTTTTTTTTCATTTTTGTATCATTTAGCAAGAGAGCAATGGACGCCGCTACGCAATCGAACTGAACAATCGCGTTTTATGGTGGTCTCTGACGCAAACATTCATTATTATTATTATTGGCTTATCACAAGTACTCATTTTACGAAAATTATTCAACGATCCAAAACCAAAGCAAACAGTTCGACTGGCAAATCAAATCCATGTTTATGGTTAAATCCAAAGTTGAATCACAATCGCAATTTATCATTGAAATTGTTCACTTATCATATAAATTTAAATTCATTCTTTCATATTAATAAATAAAATTGCTATAAATTATGATGTGGCATAACAAATGAATCAACATTTTTTTTTATTCTTTTTTTCAAAATTTCTTTAGAAATCTCTCGTTTGATGATAAATGAATATTGAATGATTAATTTTTTTTTTTTTTTTAAATTTAATTAGCATTAGTTCTATTAATAAAATAGTCATTAGTTTTGAAATATGCATGCTTTAACATTTTATACGATTCACATTTTATTTGATGAAATGTGCGTTGGGGTGTATCGAAATTCAAAGATGATATCACAACTGTGATAGATCCAAAGGGTCACATATCAGCCAAATATTTTTCAAAAAAGAAAAACAAATTTACTCATCCCCCGAAGCACTGTTAGTTTTGCATCAAATTGAATAATAAAATGCATGGTAAATTGAATGATGTTTTTTAAATCGAATTTTATTTGTGTAGATAAATGACCGAATTCTGCAAAATTGAGTAATTTTCAAATTGTGCTAGTGTTGTCATTCAGCTATCTACATAAATAAATCTGGGTTTGAAAAACATCATTCAATTTTCCAAACATTTTGAAGTTCATTTTCACTAAATTAAAATTTTTTGAATAATTCAATTTTTATGACATTTTTTTTCGCCTCAAACGTGAAATTCTGGATGTTCCACAGAAGTTATAGCTTTGTGGAACATCCATTTTGAATTCACTTATATTTCTATGAACTGTGATATCAATTGTTGCATATTTCATTGAAGAATGGTGACTAGAAATGGCAAAAACCTCAGCTAGCAAAAATTTCAGCTCTTTGCGATCACCAGGTTACCATGTGGAGGTCATGTTGTTTTTTTGAAAAAATGGCCATAATTTCAATAAAGCATATTTTTGGTGAATACTATAAGTGAAAAAATTGTCGAATACAAACCAGACATATGTATTGGTTGTATAACTTAGAAACCGGTTTTTTTTTGCTCAAAGTATACATTTATTTAATATCAAATATCAAAATTAATTAATGCATTATTCAAAGTATTTATCTTTTGTTGAAATAATTTAGCAAAGTTATTTTAAGTAAAGCAAAGTTATTAAAGAACTGCCAATAATCAGCTATCGCTACTGCTTAGTAAGCAGTGCTTACTGGATCTGCAACTCTAACTGGAACTGAGACAAACAAATTCTTGACTGAGACAAACAAATAGTCTAATTTTATTTAAAGATTGGTTTTCTATTTATACAGAATTTTTTACACTTACTTTTGTAAGATTATAATACAAAATACTGATATATTTATCAAATTTAGGTCAAAACATTATTTCATTTATTTGTCAAATTCATATTTCCAAATAACTACTTAATTTTTCAATTATACCAAATACATAATAAAATCCAATTCGTATCGCTTCGTATTACTACACAGGTTACTATAAAGCAATAACCCATTTTTATCAACTAAACATGTTCTTTCGTATAAGTATTGTTGATTCATATATTCAAATAATTGAACTCTATTTTCTCAACATCTTTAAATAAACCATCCGCATCCTTTCCGATGTTCTTTCCAAATTGATTGAATTGTTTCTTTCCTTTGTCTTCTATTTTCCGTTGCTTGTGCACTGCTTCTAGTCAATCGGATCGATCTGATGAATTTGCCCCGTCCATGGTAAAGACACGCTTTGTTGATGGCTTGATTTTATCCCATTTAAACGGACAAATATGCTGGTTGTGTGCCAGAGTGATGACACTGCTGTAAACCATATCGTACGGACACACATGTATCAATTTTGTGCCCATTTTTAAAACAATTCGAGCAATAGTGATGTCGTTCCAACCAATCTTTTCTGCCACGTAAGCCCATTGACAAAAATTCCGGGCATTCGTACAATGGATAAAGCCAACTGTTGGCTGCCAACTGGCCAATCTTCACATTCAAACCTTCTACCAAACCGGTTCGTCGATGTTGACATACGAAACTGTCCAACTAAGTTGGAGCTCGGTCTTTCCAATGAATGTACACGTGATGTGGATACACGTCGCGCACTCTTTCCCATTCCTGTGTTACAGGTTTACCAAATGCTGTAACACATTACATTTAGCATTACAGGCAAAAGTAATGTTAGAGTAACGGTAGTAACGAAAGCAGTAACAAGCGCAAAAAAAGTGCTCTCAATCACTTGATTTTATTGTCAGCATCTTATCATCATGATGTATGATTGAGAACATTTTTTTTCCACTCGTTACTGCTTTAGTTACCGCCGTTACTCTAACATTACTTTTGCCTGTAATGCTAAATGTAATGTGTTACAGCATTTGGTAAATCTGTATCCTGTGTTAGCATCCAATTGTTCATGTAAACAAAGAACGAGGAAAAACCCCCATTCGTCTACTGGGAAGCCAAGTCCATTCATAATGCGCACGAATTCAAGTGTCACATTTGACATTCTTTGCAAATCCCTCGCTTTAACTGGTTGTTCTAACACAGGCATACGCAAAAATTTGCGGATATATTCACGTCAATGGTATACGGACGATCATATAATTCGCATAGTCTTACTCATTCCGCTTCGTAACATTCTGACGAAATGTTACTCTGTCAAGTTGTGTATACACACAGTTTATTATTCACCATCATTTTTATCTGAATATCAATTATATTTGTTCTTTTTTTTATATATTGAAGAATGTTTTCATTTATAATTATTTTCTTTGTAATGAACTAAAATGTGTGAGCAACAAGCGATAATTTGTATTAATTTTATCAGAAAATTCGTATGGAAAACATGAATTTTATTATGATGCAATGCAAAACTTAATGAGTAAAATTTTGAACAAGCTAAATAATGAATAGCACGGAAAAAAAATTGAGATTATGAATCCAATGGTCAATTATTCAAATTCACGTTGATCAATCATTTTTCATGCATAAATAAGAGCTACATAAATAAAACTCAACAATTTAATTATTATTTTGTATACTTGAAGGAGAACATTTTCGCTATAAGGGATATAATATTTGCACATTTGCTGAATTAGGATTAAAATTTCACATTACACAACCAGTCTCAGTCTTTTGACTTTTGATCAATATGAACATCAAATACAGATAACGGTTATGATTATAAATAAATATAAATAACATAAACTTGTTATTTTCAACAAATAAGAATTCAATTTCTTTATCGATGCTATAAAAAACACAAAACGAAATAATTTTTTGTTATAAAATAAATTCCGGGAATTATTTATTTCACAAATAAAAAAATGCATGAAAATTTTCATGTAATTGCAAGACTACACACGCCATCTATTGAGAACAATTCATGCTTACACATTTTGCCACCGCTGGTACACGGCGCAAACAGTCTTTTTTTTTTCTTTGTTCTGTCAAGACGCTCTCATGGCTGCACTTGATTGCAAAGCGGCTACTGCGGAAAAAATGCAATTTTGCACAAGAAGCATGGGATTGAAAGATGTTTTTTTCTTTTTTTCTTTATTTTTGATATATTTTTTTTTTGGTTCTTCAACAATAACGATTAAGCAAATTTTACAAAAAAAAAATTTTTTTTTCAAATTGTCACGCGTTAAATTGTGAAACCTTTGGAATTTGAACAAGTACAATATAATTTTTGTAATATCGGAAGTTGTACACACAGAAAATGAGGTTATGGTTTGACAGTGCAAAGTGCTGAGTTTTGTAGAAACTAAACAAATATCGAGAAATTCTCAACATGAATTTTTCATAAAAATGGTCTCAGTTTTGGCAAAAACCATAACCTCATTTCCTGTGTGTAATAGTATATAAGAGCAAAATTAATGTCTTTGCGTTTGTTTCTCAGGCAAACTCTGTTAAGTTTAACAAAATGAGTTCGTGCTCATCTGATGTGTTGTTATAAACATCTTAGCAACCGACTGTTAAGTGAACAGTCCATTTACTCAGTCCATTCGTATGAAAGTGAATGTTCTGCTCTTTTTGCCTAGGGGGAATGGGCTTATGGACATTTGCACAGTATTATCGAATGTTTACGAATTTATCAATGGAGCAAATGCATTCGTAAACATTTGCTAATACCGTGCAAATGTCCATAAGCGCATTTGCAAATTTTATGAAAAATTCGTAAAAATGTACGCACTCGTGAGAGTTGAATCCCCCTAGGTTTTTGCTCGCTAGAAATGTATACATATAAAATATTTTTTCTGGTGCATTGAAGTGAGTGAACTTAATATTTTATCATATTTTTTTGTATTGTCTTATGAAATTAACCCGCTAACGGTGACATCGGTTATATTTCAAATGTGTTTGCACATTTTTTTTTCATTTTTTATTCTACAGATATTTATATAATTCAGTGCGAAGAATTGAGTGAAAAGTTAACGTAATCGAAAGAGAAGCCAGGCGGAAAAAGAATTGGTGAGATATTTTTGCTTTTGCTGTTGCACATATTTTATGCGTTACACCGTTAGACGCTTAACTACCTACTACCACCTACTTTTATTGTTTTCTTGCGGATAATAACACATAATGAACGTTAGTAACAGGAACGAAGACGGAATAACGGCTGAATATCGTGATACTTTCGATGCCGAAACAGTCTCGAAATGGAAACAAGACATCTCCAAACAAAAACGTCAATCCGTTGAACATAGAAGGAATTTGCGCATATGTTAGTCAGCTTCACTCAGTCGTCTTCTGTGTGAAAGCGTATTGTGTTTGTTATTACCAATAAGAGTTGACATTTACGAAATTTTTTGACGAACTGTCAAAGATTTGTGACTAGCACCGCCTTTGGTCATTTTTTATTGAACTACGCGTATGTGTGAGAGCTACTTCTTTGCGAAACACGCACACAAACATATCTGTGAGTCCAATATGCTTGTATGTATTGCATACATTGACATTGCTCTCACACGTACGTTGAGTTCAATATAAAAAGACAAAGGAGCGCTTCTGTTTATTTCATATAAATTTGTCAACAATTTTTACATTGCTAATATAGAGCATGAAGTGTCTTTGGTTATTTCTCTGAAGTGTCAAAACACTGAATTTTAATATTCAAGTCTTAATTTAAATAAATGTAAATATACAAAAATTTACAAAACTGAGACACTTTATTGTCTCCACTTTTGAATCAAAAAGTGTCTCAGTTTTGTGAATTTTTACTTTTCCGCACACACAATTCTGTGTGCGTAAAAGTATTGCAATTGGTCAAAATTTCAAAACACCTCAAAAACATGATTTCTTCACGTTTTGAACACCAGAGAACACGAATTTGATGTTTTTAGAGGGGGTATTGTGAGTCTGTTCCACGTTGTACGTAGTACTTTGTACGTTCTACGCAAGTATTGTTAACACGAGATCTCATCTCCAACGAGCCCAAAAAAAAAATCTGATGATGCACAATTGTTAGGATAGATCAGGAATAGAAACCATTAGATTTCAGCCATGGATGATGACCGCATAGTGGATCCGTTAAATGGAGATATATCCAGTGCAAATGATGATTTTTGTATGAAAACTGTCCAAAATAGGCATTTCACGGCATTTCCGCCAAAGGAAACTCATGTTCTTTTGCGAAAAAAATATAGGTCCTCGAACATTGGAAAGTCAATTCCATTGCTTGTTTGGTTCCTAGATGGGTTTTTTGTGAAAAATGACATTTTTGTATGGGAAAGTACCCAAAATACGGATTTTTTGACACATCAAAATTAATAGATTTTTTGACGCTCCTCAAGATAGAATAGCTGTCACTGTCAATAAAATGGCGCATATAATAGACATGAAGTTAGTCACACGAACGACATTTTCAAGTTATATTTCCAATAATTCGTAGTTCTGTTTCGGCTTAAAACGTAATATATTTTGCATCATTAAAATTCTGGAGTTTGATTTCTAAATTTTCAATAATTTTGACTGCTTCATAGCCAGTTATTTGATTGCCCTCTATTTGAAATATAACAGTTTCAAACACATCACAAATATCACGAATAACAATCAAATAAAATTTATTCAGTGGATCGTCGAAAAAAAGTTCCAATGGTTTTGGAACTTTCTTTGATGGATTCGATTGAAAGAATATTTTTTTCAACGCAACATAAACCTTCAAAATGGACGATATACTCCTCTTTTTGGCAAGATTTTGAGAAGATCTTGTGATTGTGTCTTCACACAATTGTTTGAGTGCTACAGTTTGCTTTGTCAATGTATAAAACTGTTTATACATTAAAACTAATATGTTACCAATATCAAACGGCAAAACATTCAAACAAGCATCTTTTGGCGCATTGTGCAAAATGTGTGCAAG
Organism: Resseliella maxima; assembly: GCA_029041755.1. NCBI lineage: Eukaryota > Metazoa > Arthropoda > Insecta > Diptera > Cecidomyiidae > Resseliella > Resseliella maxima. The sequence continues at coordinate 50,702 of JAQOWM010000565.1, read as the reverse complement.
GCATTCAATTCCAATTATGGAGTCGCCAAGTTCATCTTTTAGTCGAGCAAACACATTTAATTTGCCATTTTCACAGTCACTCTTGCCGAAACTTGTCGGACAATTATCACCACCGAAACAAATAATTTTTAAAAAATTTCTCACTATTACTGGATACATTGTGATTTCCTTATGGCTGCTCGTGTCCGTGCTTAAACAAACAAATTTTGCCATATCTAATTCACGTTGCAGTTGTGAAATGATCATTGGTTCAAATACTGCAGAAACTATTATTGCTGCAGCCTTTGTTTGAATCATCTCAGACGTGCATTTCATGGATTGATATGATTGATTGTGCCGTATCAAGTGATAAACTTGCACGCCTTCTTTGGCAGCGACGAGTAAATTTTCATCAATTGCACCTTCAAATCCATCTCATTAGCTGAAATTTTTTGAATGTAATTATAAAATTACAAAAATGCAAAACACATTAATTTAACTCATTAGCTGGTTTTGTTGTCAGTTTGGCTTTTGCAAATTTCAAATGCTTTTTCCGATTCATATGTGCCATGATGTACTTTTTCCCGCCGTGTGCAATAGAAAACTCGGAATCACACCACGAACATTTTGCTTTCGTTGATGAATCACTTGCTGTTGATTGTTTCAACCATCCTTTGAATTCAGACAAATTTTCCCATGCTTTAGAATATTTGGTTTTGATTGATGGCATTTCAATAAAAAAATTCACAACATTCACTTGCACAATGGAGCAATTAATTTTGGTTAGTTGTCTGTTTTTTTTCTTACGGCACACTTTACAGTTGGGACAAACTATATTGGCTAATAAGATACCTAATATTCATTACTAATAACAGCTAGTAACGAATAATAAGATGTTATTTCTTCATAATAATAAGATGAGTAATAAGTATAGTTATTGAAATGTTATTAGGCGCGAAAATAATAAGTTTCGTAGAATCTTATTAGTCTATTGTATTTTATATCTTAAAATACTAATAATTATTATTCTGCCTTGTTCAATGAAAACTGATTATCAATTGGGAAAAATATTTTCCGATCGATTTTTGATTCAGGTCAAATCCTGAGAATCCATGGATCAGCCGGAGCAAGTGACACCTCTATCAATAGGTTTCCGAATTCTATTTCCCACACATTGGGTCAAAATTCACTTATTTTTTCCATATTCCGTTCGGAAAAGCGTCAAAAATCGATCGGAAAATATTTTTCCCAATTAATAATTAGTTTTCATTGAACAAGGCAGAATAATAATTATTAGTATTTTAAGATATAAAACGCAATAAACTAATAAGATTCTACGAAACTTATTATTTTCGCGCCTAATAACATTTCAATAACTATACTTATTACTCATCTTATTAATGCGACAAAATATTAACTATTAATATGGAATGAACTTATTGAAAAATAAGATAATAAGATGTTCTAATAAGATACCAAAAATGCCCAACTGTAGCACACTTGGCGGTCAACGCTGAACTGAGATGAATGTTTTTGTGTCTCTCTTCGCTCTACATTTGTATTGTATTGTATTGCATACACTCACAGAGTTTATGACTCTCTGCATTACACCATAAACCTAAGTATCCATGGATAAATACTGCAAATTTGTGTTGCTATGCGTTGTTTTGAAGCATTTACGATATCGACTGATGTAAATAAACAATCAACTTGTCTACATGGATCATAAACGGATTTATACATATTCGATTTCAATGAATTTTGTATACTTTGAACATACATGCGTGCCTTAAAACTGATGTAAATATAAATTGAACATTCACATTCCGAAGTTTTGAACTCTAAACATTACATCAAATTATTAACAAAGCAGTTCAGATGAAGAAAAAAAAAAATTAAACGACAAGTGGACAAAAAAACGGGAAAATTGCCAAAAACCGGGAATTGAGGCAATTCCCGTTTTTTCCAGGCGAGATGGGAGGTCCACTAATAGGTAATCTCGTAAGCTGATAGCTGGGGTACCTCCCATTAGTAATGAAATATATATTCGGTTTCTATTTTTAACAATAAACAGTACAATATTTTTTCGAAAGGTGAAGAAAAAAAAAAAAACAATTAATAGTTTCAATTCAATTTTCAATCGAAGAAATCCTAGAATGTACAACTTTTTTTTTGAATAATTGCCAATTTTTGGCATTTTTGACATCCAATGTCCCAAAAAAGTAATAAAACTGGATGCATATTCCTCGCCTCCAATTGCCTTTAACTTTTATTTGATTCGACTTAATTATGATTTTAGTGAAAAAACGCCTTGTAATGTAATTTAACTGAGAGTGAAAAAAAAGTTTCCAAATTTTAACTTTGAATTTGATTTTACCAACTGATTTAGCCATACTTTCAGTAAATATACACCATAGTCGCGGGTTATTCATGTGGCCATTTAGAGTGAAAAACCAATAGCTATTATCTCACAAAATTAATTAGCTTATTAATACAATCTCTTTCTTTTTTCTCTTCCCAATAGAAATTTTGTTCCAATAAAACAAGAACCGGACGATTATATCTTCGATGCTGATCCACAATTCAACGACGACGATGATCACAAATACGATGATGCAAGCGTATTCGGTGCAGGTGATAGAGATTATGATGCTGACGTTGAAGACAATGACGACGAATTCATTGAATTTGATGGTGACGGTGAAGTCCACATATGTACCTATACAGAGAATTCGCCAACGATTGAAGGAGCAAATGGTGGGGGATTTTCACGCGAAGGCGAAGGCGAGAAGAAAAGATGTCGAGAGGCCGAAAATATAGATTTATATATAAAACATTTTTGTTATGAAAAAACAGAATAGTTTTATAAAATGTATTTGAAAATTTTGAAAATAAATGTTAAAATAATTATAAATCAAAAATTTACAATTCTTTCTAACTTTCGGTGTACCCAAAAATTTGTTAACACGATAGCTCATTCCCAACGTGTCAAAAAAAAAAATCTGATGATGCAGAATTGTTAGATGGATAATGATCACATAGTGGATCCGTTAAATGGAGATATATCCAGTGTAAATAATGATTTTTGTATGAAAACTGTCCACAATAGGCATTTCACGGAAAAAATATACGGTCCTCGAATGTTGAAGAGTCGGTTCCATTGTTTGTTCGATCCCCAGATAAAATAAAAACTGTATTTATAATAATAAAACTATTATTATTTCGCAAAAACAATTCGACTTTGATTTTCTACTTTCGCTAAATTCATTGTCATTTTAACCGTAAATGGAGATGCTACAGTTTGAAACCTGTGGGAAATTCCTTACACAAATGACTAAAAATGCAATTTTGAGCGTAATTTGTAAGTCATTTTTGGTTTATTTTAAACGGAGAAATAGATATTGCACCTAATTCATCTTATAATAATTAATGTAAATTTTTGTTCTAACTCGGATAATAAAATCATGAAAAAATTAATTTTATTCGGGTAGCTCTAAAAATTTCTTAAAATAAGCCCTGTTAGATAATACGATTTTAAAAAATGGATTTCAAAATTCACCTATCGTCAAAACACGCCAAACTTTAATCGTCTTATTTATTATGTATGTTTTTGTACATAAAATGATTAAATGAATGAAATTGAGCAAATAGAACACAATGCTACAGCATTTTTACGGAAATTTTCTAGTAATTATTTTCTGATAGATTAGAGTCCTAATGACTCAAAAAACCCAATTTTACTCAATTCTTAAGCACCGTTGCTGATTTATGGCCAAAAATGCAAAAAAATAGGTACTGCCTATTAGGCAGAATACCAAATTTTTTCATGATTTTTTCACAAATATATTTCTTCTCATTCAAACTTTAATATCTCAACCACCAATTGAGATAATCACAAAGTAAGACAGGCTATGGAAAGGTAAAGTCCAGAGTACGAAATTTATGTTATTATTCATTACATTATAATGGAAATCATGAAAATAATAAGCTCTAATATTCAAAAAAACCGGGAATTTTCCAATTTTTTTTTATATATTTTTCATCTTTTTCTTAGAATAAATTCAAGAATTATTCCAAATGACAGAAATAATTATCACAATAATCACCATGAATTTTGGTCGGAGAAAATACACATCTGAGAGGAATTTCGGTGAAAATCTAAGGAAAAAACCTAAATTAGTTCTTTTTCATGAATTTTAAATTCACCGCTCTTTACCTACAAAGACATTAATTAAATGTCAAATAATGAGTTTTTATTAAATGACATCTGATGCAATAAAATTTGAATTGAAAAAATCGTTAAATTAATTATTCCGTCATGTTTCATAAAACCAAAAATTGAATTAGAATCAGTGAATTTTAGAGTGAAAAGAAGAAAAAGTTTGAAAAATATGATAAAAATGTCAAAAAATACATATTTTCAAAATGTTTGCCCACAAAACCCGATTGAATTATTTCAAATTAATAGTGAATATAGTATAATTTCAACAAGTTCTCGTGACTTGGCGATAGAGATTTATCATCATTTCCGTGTTTAAAATGGATGTTTTCATAGTAATTTTTGTTATGGATTACTAAAATCGAAAAAATTGAATAAAAAAAAAATTCGAGTCAACTTGAACATTCTAAAAACGCCAAAGTTCATTATTTCAAACCCAAAAATCAAATCCAATTTCAGAATGCCAGCATTTTTTCTACTGTTGTGCAGTTTTATTTGCATTAAAAAGAAAGTTAAAAATTAAAATTCGTTCAAAGTGCTTACTCTAAAATATGAAATTTATTCAAACGTTTTTCTGAGGTTGAGGCATCCCGCCTTGTCCCCGGGATTTTTAGGGGGATGTGGCCGTTCTAGTCCAAATATATTTGGAAAAATGATTTTAACGGATTTTTTTAAATATTTGGATTAGAACTGGTACTTTTTTTAGACTTTTGGTTCTAAAATGCCATAATAGTGAAAAATATAAATGTCATTAGTTTTTCACTGTTTGTTGTGCATAAAATATTTTTCGCTAGACGAAGTGCACCAAAAATTAAAAAAAAAAAACATCTATTTTCATCATTTTAATTGAATTGGAATTCAAATTTTGGAACTAAATGTTAAGTCAAATAAAAAGAATCAGCCGCAAGTAGTATTCCACATGAATGATCTATTGAAAGTAAGCTGTAATATATTCCGCTCATAAAAGCTTTTTGATTTCATTTATAAACTCCATTGGTTCTATCATTGGTCCATAACGTTTAACCACTTCCCCATTTTTATCGATCAAGAACTTCTCAAAGTTCCATTTGATTTCGGGTCCTTCTTCTCCGCTAATCTTGCTTTTTAAATATTTATATAGTGGGGCTGCCGAATCTCCATTCACATCAATCTAAAATATCAACACGACAAACATTTTCCGCTTAAACTGTAAAATTTCCGAACAATTCAATCAAATTACTTTAGCCATAATAGAACCCAAGGCTGCATTTCGTTCTTTCAAATGACAAAGCATTTCATCGCCATCACCTTCAGGCATTACACCAGCAAACTGATTACAAGGGAATGCCAATATTCTTAATTCTGCAAGAGAATTTTTTGATTTGGTTAAGATGTGCTCATAAAATGTGATTTCAATTATATTCATACTATCACTAAAGGCCTTGTCAAATTCGGTTAATTGATTATAATTCTTTTCTGTTAATTGACAGCTGTGGAAGAAATATTTTTTTTTTTTTTTTTTGGTAATTTTTCATTAAATTCTCAACTTATTGCTTTTTCAATTGGATTTTTGAAACGATAAAATTATCAACATTGCGTTTTCATATGAATCATAGAATATATGTAAAAGTTTTGTGAAAAATATAAGATAATATTACGCACCCGGATGCGATATTTACAATAAGAGTCACATATCCACGACAATAATCTCCCAATGGAACATCCATATTGTATGTGTCTTTAACAGTGAAATCATATATCGATGTCGCTTTATTGTAATCCATTTCATTGTAAGCCATTATTTTATTCGCCTGAAAATTCACAAAATATGTTCATCCAAATGTTCTAATTCTTCGAGCTGTTGTGAAATTATTACGATCATTGTTGATTTGTTTCTGACCATTTTAATAGATTTTTGAATAAATAATGAATTTTTACCATTTCTGGATCCTTTGATCGTTCATCTGCCTTTTGAGCCAAAAGCGATTTGCAATCTGTATTTGGATTCAAATCGCTAACAAGTGCAGCTAACGACATTTTTGCAATTAAACAAACATAAAATACTGACCACAACATTATGTTAAACTTTTTTTTTGCAAAAATAAACTTTTGAACAATATGCGTTAATAATTAAATGAGTAAATTTCTATAACACTTTTCAAAGTATTCACACGCTTTTCTAGAAATAAACTGCTTCAAATATATTTTCGAATCATTTTTATATTGAAATTTCCATTAAAAAATCGCCAGAATACTGAAACCAGAAAGTCATTGAAAATAAAATATTCTTGATAAGCATCATTAGTTATAAATCGCAATTGCAATTATTTTATGATGAATAGTTTTTACTGATCCCTGCTAAAGATATTCACAATAACATACATGCATGCATGAAATGTAAAATACGTTGTAATTTCATATTACAAATTTTCAAGAAAATTCATTAATATGAATGACTTTTTATATTTAAATGAAAAATTGGTGATTTTATTTCTAAAAAGAGTGAATAATGAAATGTATATTTAAGCACATATAATAATGAACATATAATCTTATCTATTGACGCAATAGTAATTTAATTGTATGACAATAGTTTACGAATGAAAATCATTATCATTAGCAAAGTTGGTTTTGAAAATTACATTTATTTGCATCAAAAGGATATGACGTCCAACTAAAATTCCGAAAAACCTCTATTCTAATCATCTTTAATTGAATTGAAATTTAAATTTTAAAATAAAAAGAAGCAGCCGCAAGCAATTTTTCACATGAACAATCAATTGATATTGAAAGTAGGTTGGTTGTACAATATTCCGCTCAAAAAAGATTTTTCATTTCGTCCATAAACTCCATTGGTTCTATCATTGGTCCATAACGTTTAACCACTTGCCCATTTTTATCGATCAAGAATTTCTCAAAGTTCCATTTGATTTCAGGTCCTTCTTCTCCGCTAATCTTGCTTTTTAAATATTTATATAGTGGAGCTGCCGAATCTCCATTCACATCAATCTAGTGAGATCACAAATTATACGATGTTTTCTTAAATTTTACGTATTAGAAAAATTCATTTAAAAAAAAAAATAAGTCAACCTTAGCCATAATCCCACCGGGTGCAGCATTTCGTTCTTTCAAATGACATAGCATCTCATCGCCATCACCTTCAGGCATCACACCAGCAAACTGATTACATGGGAATACCAAAATTCTTAATTCTGCAAGACAATTATATTATGTGATTATGTTGTACTTTTTATGAGTTATTTTCAATAAATTTCGTACTATCATTGAAGGCCTTGTCAAATTCCGTTAATTGATAATAATTCTTTTCGGTTAATTGACAGCTGTGGAAGAAATAATTTTTTTTTTTTTTTTTTTTTTTTTTTAATTTTTCATTAAATTCTCAAGTAGATGTCGACATTACACTTTTATACGAACACAAGATTCTAGAGAGACACATGAAAGATTTATAAATAATTAATGAGGGAATTACGCACCCGGATGCAATATTTACAATAAGAGTCACATATCCACGACAATAGTCTCCCAATGGAATATCCATATTGTATGTGTCTTTAACAGTGAAATCAAAGATCGATGTGGCTTTTTTGTAATCCATTTCATTGTAAGCCATTATTTTATTGGCCTGAATAAAATGGAAGAAATTTGTATTTTTATCTAACTCGAATTACATCAATGCTTAATGATTTGTCTTATCATTTGAGTTTATTCATCAAATAGCCACACAATGAGGACACATTCATTCAAATTGAACATTTTCCCCACTATGCATGGTTTTATTTATCGAAATCTCTGCTTTTTAATAAGTCGACGCACACAACATAAACAAATCAGTGGAAATTAAATGACAGTTGTAATTTTAATATTAAATTTACCTCAAACAGTTTAAATTTACTTATTTTGACGTTTAATATTCAAGTCGAATATTTTCACCGCCAACTGACGTGACCATTTTAAATGCAATATGCGACATAAACGTCAAAATAGTTAAATTTAAACTGGTCGAGGTAAATTTAATATTAAAATTACATTTCACATATCATATCACATCTACTGATTAATTTTTTTATATGCGTTTTAAAAAATTTTGGTTGTGTTTTTATTTTTTTTTGTATTATATATTTTCCCCATTTTACCTTTTTTCTCCATCATTTTTTTATATATATGCGCTGTCGAAAATTTTTTTGAAAAATTTTTTCTTCAAATAATACTATATCTCATTTTTTTTTTTCTGTGGTAGAGTAAATACAACTGTGGTAAAAATGTATTTTCACCAATAAATATCATAACACACCCCAAACGTTTTTTTGTGTTGTTCATTGCTTGGATACTCTTCAGAAGTTTATTAGTATTTCAAAATCTCACCAAATCTGGATTCTTTTGGCGTTCATCCATTTTTTGGGCCATAAGTGATTTGCAATCGGTGTTTGATTTCAAATCACTGACATACGCAGTCAACGATAAATTCACCACAATGCAAAGAATTAAACTGAAAAAGGCCTTTTTCGAAATCATTTTTAGTTCGATTTAATAAAACGTTGGCGTGAAACACAATTTTCTTTTTTCGAATATCTGATTATATTAACTTGATATTAAATACTGTCAAAAATGGCTAATACTTTATCTTTATATACGAAATGCGACAAATCAAAAGTAATTGCAATGATGAATTACTGGTTAAATAATAAAATGTAACTTTTTCAAAGCGAAGCTATGTAATTTTCTCATTGTGTGTCAATGTCATTATTCAACTATTCAAACATATCAGAATGTTTATTTATCTGACTTTACCGATGAATGAATACAATGTTTCAACGCATGCAGTTTGTACTTCATGATTTGAAAGCCAAATATTTATTAAAATGACTTGCATTTTGTGTACGTGTGATGTCGACCAAACTTATTAATTTTGTTCTTTTCAAATTTTTAGTAAAGAAAAAAGCAACAAATACAAATGTATTTAAATGTATTTTTCATTGAATTTGGTTCATATAATTAGAATTTTTCCAAATAAACGAAAATATGGGATATATTCAATCGACGGGTGCGCCCTACTGTACAATTTGTTGTTGTAATTTGATAGTTCAAATTCCCACCGCTTATAGGAACAATACAGTTCTAATGCAATTCTTAGTGGCGCTCTTATGAGTAATTTGTCTTAGGCGCAATGCTCGTATCTAATCGTAAAAATAAATGACTTAGGGGTGTGCATTAGGTCACTCCACACCTATCAAATTAAAATATTCATCACAAACTCATCAAAATTTACTATTTAAAGTCGGAGTTTTGACTAAGTTTATATGAAAAATAGCATTCTGCGTTCAAAAAAAAAAAAATCATAATTCCTAGAAACAAATGAGAAAACTTCACAATTCTCCTGATAAAAAAATTGCATTGAGTATGAAATTGAGTGAATATCAAACAATAATATGAAAACTCTTAGAGTTAATGGACTTTCATGTTTATGCTTTCATACACGATTTATATTCAAAATTTTCACACCAAAGCATGTGACCCAAAGCATGGGACCCGTATGAATGGCACCGGCAAGTACATCAACTATCAATTGATATACTACGTATATATCGTGTCGCATATGGTAGGCCTATTGTGTATATGAAGTGGTTTATTTTCATATAAAACTACATACACATAGTAAATAGAAAGTTCTGGAATTCAAGCCAAATCCATGGATCAGACTGGGCAAGTAATACCTCTATCAATAGGTCTCAAATATTATTATTTATTTTTCCGATCGGTAGGTTTTTCCTTCTTTGAAATGCTGTTTTCATTTGATATGCCACATGATACAATAATAACAAAGGCATTACTGGTAATGTCACACTATTACTACTACATATTACAAAAACTGCTTAACTTTAACATTACATTTGTAATGACATTACTATAATACTTTGTTGCAATAATAATACGATACTGCAAAATGTAAATCTGTATATCTACGTAGTTTTCCAAGGAAAATAAATTTCAATTGTATGGAAAAAATGGTCCACGATTTTAATTTTTAGAACCTTTAGTAGCTTTTCCACAATTTTTAGATGAAAACAATCCACTTTTCATTAAAAAAAAAAAAACACAAAAAATCACATTTTCTACTAAGCACGTGATGGGTCCTTTTGGGAAATCCAAACACAAATCTTTTTTTGTCCATCGATAAACTAAAAAACACGCACTACTCATGTTCATTTTGCATTCATATAAAAAAATCAGCCCACCCTAGTGTGGCATGATTTTGAAAGCGATCTCTATCATATATACACTGAATTGCACATACACCATTACAAAATGCAAACGACAAATCATATCTTTTTACCGTTTCCGTTGGTATTGTCAGTATGCATTGATAAATCGTTTACATAAAAAGTATAGCCACGCACTTGACGCGATCAAACATTCTCAAAATGGCCCGTGATCTTTTATTTGGTTAATTACATACATCCATTGCTAATTGAAAAAATCGAACATTTTGAAGTTAACATTTTTAAATATAAAAACACCTAAGAATGCCACATTGGAGAAAAGAGTTGATTTTTGGGTGCCGCAAAGAGAGCCAATAAACAATAAGTCCAAATAAAGCACGTATTAATAATTTAACAACATTTTAGCAATCAATAGAAAACATAATTGGAAAAATAGTATGCTCTTATAGCAAGAAGTGATAGTTTCTTGTGTTATAGTCATAAAAATTCACTGCAGATTAAACAATTTATTTCAAGAAATCGAGAAAACTGATCGTACTGTCATGGTGTACAATTATAAATTTTTGTACATTTTTAGTTTATACGAATACTAAAATAACATAGAAATTTTGCAAGATATTTTAATATAATTATCTCAGAGAATATTGTCCATTTCAAATTCTCAAAAAATTGTAAAGTTGTAAGTAAATTTATCAATTTGAAAAGAATAGTGTATCATGCTTCAGTGGTCACTCGAAGGAAAATTATAAGTTATTACTGTTGACTTGAAATTTTCTTGACAATTTTAATTAAGTTTCAGAAATGTGAAAAAAAGAAAGTATAGTGTTGATTATATATTTTTTTATTATTTATAATGCAAATTAAATTCAAATATAACATTTAAGAACAAAAAATCAGTTTGTAAACGATATAACTAGAACAAATTGAAATTTCCCAATGAAACAAATCGAGAAAGTAGAATAATTTTCCCAAATATTTCATCGAGTTTGAATTTATTTATAAAATGGTATAAAATTATATTTGTTTCATCATTTTCTTATGTAAAAAATGTAAACTCAAAAAAATTTGTGCCAAAATTTGCGTGCATGAATTGGTATGATTTTATTTTGTTAACATTTTACAACAAAAAAATATGTAAATTAACCCCATTGTATTAAAGTCCTTGTTTATGTGATTGAGCGGTGTATGCACTGCACATTGCTTACTCTCTATTTCATATTGAATGCAGGTATATAGTCAACGAAATAATTATAAAAGTTTGTCAATTTCTTTAGCAATGTCCAGTGGATCGGTGGTTGGGGCAAATCGATTAACAGGCTGTCCATTTTTGTCGACCAAGAATTTCGTAAAATTCCATTTGATTGCGTTACCGAAGAAGCCATTTTGCTTTTCTTTCAAGTATTTATACAATGGAATTGCCGAATTTCCGTTCACATTAACCTGAAGCGTGAAATTGGAATTATGACATTTAATCAATTCTTATTTCATTTTTTTTTTTTTTTTTTTTTTTTTTTTTGAACAAATATTACCTTTGCAAACACCTCACCAATTTCAGCGTTCTCCTTTTTTAAGTGGCATACCATATCATCGCCATCACTTTCTGGCATTTGACCAGCAAATTGGTTGCATGGGAATGCCAAAATACGTAAACCTTAAATGAAAATCAACAAAATTATCATTCATTAAATTTCTTTAAATATTAAATATAATTTTTTTTATTGATTTCTACCTTTGTCATAGTAGTCCTTATTCAATTGAGTCAATTTAGCGTAATTGCTTTTGGTTAAACCACATTGAGAAGCAATATTAACAATAAGGACCACATTTCCACGGTATTTTTCCAATGAAACATCAGCGCCATATGTGTCCTTCACAGTAAAATCATAAATTGATCCTGCTTTTGTGTAATCAACTTCGTTTGCCATATTGTTTGTTGTAGTATCTTCAGTCTGTAGATAAATACAATTATTTTTCATCAATTTTTTTTTTTTCAATAAATTTTCTTTCTGAACTATCACAATTAAAATCTTTTTTTTAATTAAAATTTCAGTAAGTTAAAACTAAAGAAATTAAAAGTCAATATTTCTTGAATTCAATGAAAATCTGAAATCAACAAATAATTATAATTTTTCGTTAATTCGATAAGGATAACGGATTTGGCGTACCTGTTGATAACAGTATTTTGACACCAAAATGCTCGCAATTAAAACGACTATGCTCGCTATAACATATTTCAACATAATTTATACGTCTGTCATGAAAAAAAGGAAATATGACGTGAAATGCTTTCCAATGGGTAACAGTATTTTTTGTATTTAATTAGTTTGCATGACAAAACCATTTATGTATGACTAAAATATATTTTACTCTGAATTGTGTCAATATCGGTTTAGATTTTCACGCAAGGAAAAGAAAACTGGCCTTGAGAATTAATTCATTTTAGTGAAACGGAAATTGTTCCAGCTAATTTTATGTTTAGAATAAATGAAACTTTTGTTAGGATTTTATGTGTATAACAGTGGCGTCACCACCGAAGGGGGCCCCGCAGAACCTATGACCATCATTTTTTTGCTTTTCAATGGCCAATTATTTCAAAAATAGAAACTCAACCCGTAGAAGACCTTTTTTTCGCTTTTCAATTGGGCTGCCCCAAAATTTTTGGCACCAGAGCCCACCGAAGTGTGTTAATCCACCACTGGTGTATAAATCAAATTTTAAAACGAATTAAAACGGCACTAGTCATCAGGACAAAATATTGGAAAGAAATAAACTGACAATGAACGTTTTTCATTTTACATTATTTGTTATTGTTTTGTTGAATTTTCGTGAAAAAGATAATCAAAATGTCTATTTTTTTGAATTTGAATTTCGATTTATTGATTAACAAAAAATATGAACAAAATGAACTTCGTTCATAAATAAACTGCCTTTCCTAAACTGATATTTTTCCTTTACATATATCATATTTTGACGTGTTCGTATATCCATTATGAAAATCGCTGGATAATTTTGTCATTTTTCTGATATTTTATTGGCTCATAATTATTTCATTCATTATTAATGTGTTTATAATGTTACTTGATGAAAAAATTTGTCATACTGTTTAGCTATAACATATTTCAATATAATTTATACGTCTGTCATTAAAAGAGAGGAAATATGACATAAACTGCTTTTCAATGGGTAACAGTATTTTTGTATTCAATGGCTAATCAAGTTGATTACTAAACTAGGAGTAACAACAACTAATACTTGGAAATGTCGAACAGATAACACAAAAAATTTAGAATCTAATTGAGAAAAATCATGCTCAAACACAAAAACACTTTTATTTGTAACCAGTTTTATTCGAAATATAATTATGTCAGAAACATCGGATTTTCAATCCAAATTTCGAAATAAATATGATTTAATTTAAATTTGCAAGTAATTTTGACGTTGAAAGTGTTAACTTTTTTCTCGAAATTAATCTTTTTTTTTCAAATTCTTTCATTTTTCAATTGATATTTGCCAAATAAATGCTCGTTACTTTTAGTATACTCAAACTGGTTTCGAATATTTTAAAAACGTACCACTCAATTCAATGCTTCAACGTGTGAGATTAACGTTCTGATAGTTGTTCTCAATTTCCGGGTTTGCACAAAAACAAAACTGGTTTATTTGAGAGTAACTGAAATAATAAATACATATTCAGTTGAATTGCATGTGCTTTCCATGTAATAAATACGTTTCGCTATTGATTTTTCAATACAATATTCAAATGGAAAGCGCTGAGTCCATTTGATTTGATATTGTGCATTTGATAAAATCATTTATTATGCGCAATAACAAATTATGGTTTTTTTTTTTCTACCAAAATGTGTGATTGTATCGACGCTTAATCGTTTCGATCCACGCTGATCAGTGCTTGATTTTTTTTTACATCTGCGTAATTCTGATTTATATTTATCATTTAATTTGATTCCCATTGAATATGCTTCGAGACCACCAAGGTCATTTATTTAAAGGTCATTTTAATCATACTTTTATTTTGGTGACTTTGTGATACAATCAACTGCATTTAAAAATTGTTTTTAACGATGAGTGTTTGATTAAAAATATGTTCTTTGAACTTCTGATTATCCGCCCGTGATAATTAATTTAGCAAATATTGCAACAAATGGTAAATGATATATGTCTACTATAGTGAGCATTTTTTCATTTAATTTCAAGTGCTAAAATATAGTGCTATTAATATAAAAATATCATGAACTTTTGAAACGATATGTGATTTAAAGTCATAAACTGATGACTAAGCCGAATCAATTCGTTACAATGAATCCATTGTTTATTTTATTATCCAAATGAATGGTTTTCTTATTGTGCGCACTGAATTGTGTGTATACAAATGGTGTGAGTGAATGATTCCAAAAAGATTTTTAAAATTACTCTACGCTTTATAATTTTAAGAGGAGCTTCAGAATCACGTACGCCACTATTTATATACTAAATTCGGTGATTTTTCAAAATTTCACGGAAAAAGTGCTTTTGATCAGAGTGCAGATCAAATGGGGTTTACTATTGAGAATAAAATAAAATTCATTGGACCATAAATCCACTAAAATGAATAAATTATTTGAAATAAAGATTATAGCTATTTACATGTGCCAAACACATTTTTAACGAAAGGCGGTATACCATTATTTTTATACCATGGCAATATTTTCCGTTATCAATTCTATAATTACTTTGTTTTAATTTCGTGGTAATAAGTCAACAAGTGATACGGTCTTTGGAATATTTTGACGACACAATAATCTCGTCAACAAAAAAATAATTTTTTTTTTTTTTCAAATCAACATCGATTTTTATAATAATTTTCCCCTTTCTCATTTCATTTTTCTTGAACGTAATCAATGTTATTCTATAATTTAAAGCACAATCTCTATGAAACATGCTAAAAATAAGAATTGACACAATTCAATTTATATTATTGCATACGATGTCATTAGCGAATAGTTTTGAAAAGAAATAAATATTAATTTTAATAGTTATTATTTGATCAAATAAGTCATTAAAACTAATTGAATATAAATCAAGCTTAGTTCAAGCGATTTATTGTGAAAATTTCTAGAATGAGGCGGATCACATACTCAAAACTCACGCACGTAATTTTTACTATGTGAATTTAAATGAATTGCATGATTAGACACTTCAGTCACACAGCACAAAACAGCATAACTTATCAAAACAGAGTATAGAACAGCACAGCACAGCTCAACATATCACATAGAATACATTCATGCTCGTTTATTATGTTTGTCACACACAATTGAAAAAATCAACGATTATAAATATTGACAAAAAAAATATTTTTTCAACTAGAAAACAACGACAATTCCACTTACCGCTGGAGTTGATGGACTTAGTGCTTTCTGAATATAAAATGCTGTACAATTTAACTCAGCTAACGATGATTTTGACAGCAAAATTATCGTAAAAACGTAGATTATAAATGATATTTTACCCATACTGACGTACTCACTACAATGTATGATGTATGAAGTGGAAAAAAAAATATGAGGAACTGTTGCGTTGCACGTGTAATTCTCAGTAACGCACTTACAAGCACATATACAATGGATTGCGTTTCTTTACTTTGTCGTGCGATTTTCAAACACTTTTCCGTTTATTCGATGTAAATCAACCAATTGTCTCAAATGAACTGACTTTTCTGATGAGCGTACCATCTTATATAGGCTTTAGACTTTCATAAGCATAAGTGAATATGATAACATTCAATTAAATAAATTGATTTGTTTTCATTGTGCCAACTAGCGATTACTGGTCTTCGTGTGTCATCATTTTAATCAGTCATGAAATTGTTAGTAATAACAAAATTTAGTCTTATAAGTTGTTTTTGTGATACTTACACTGAACAATTGTACATTGAACTGAATACGCCCGACGGACACTGTTTAATCAAAAATTCCAAAAGTTGTGAGAAAACAACTCAATTTTTAATCACAAATTCTCAGTATTTATTTATAATTTTCGTTGCATATTTTTTTTTTCAATTTTATTTCAAACTTTTCATTTTTTGTAAAAATTCAGTAAAAATGATAAGCAATTTTTTTTCATTTTAAATAAATAATTGTAATTCAGTTCCATAGGTTCGAATACCGGCGAGTCGGAAGGGGCCAGAAATTAAAAAAGGGTCCTTTCGAAGAACACAGATTAAAAATTAACAAATTATTTTGATTGAAGAGAAAAAGAAGAAGGCGAACAGGGGGTCACAAGTCGACAGAGGGGGTCAAGAGGTCCCTGTGTCAGAACCTATTATTAGTCTTATTTATAAATTCGTTTGAAAATTATCAGTGTGTTCATCGATAAAATTGTTCAATTCGTCCAGTTGTTGGCACAATACTCGTTTTTCTTCGATAATCTGTTGAGCTTGTTGTTCACAATCTTTGAACAATTGAATATTTTTTAATTCCAAATCACTGGCTTTCTGTTTCAATGTAACAATTTCATCATCAATTTGTTTTTTCTGGGCAATTTTTTTCTCAACTTCTTGTCGAAGTTTTGCTGTACTTGATGTTTCATCATTTTCATAATTTTCACATTTTTGATTGAGTATTTCAAATTTTTTCTTAGCTTTTTGAAATTTCGTCATTTGTTCAGCATGTTTCTCGGTTAATTTATTATATTGCAATTTGCATTCTATTAATTTGGCCTTGTTTTGTTCAATTTGTTCATTGCGTTCACGTTTGACTATCGTACAGCTCTCATTTAATCCATTCAAATGCAAGCAAATGTTTTGAATTCTTTCTGCCGATGCAGTTGGATCGATGGTAAAATCAATTACATTTAGATGTTGAAATGATTGGCATTGTACAAGTATTTTTATTATTTCTAAAGTAAATTCGTTGAATTTCTTTAAAACATCTAATTTGAGTTTTTGAATTCGTGCCAATTTGACTTGAGCATCAGCCGCTTC
This sequence comes from Resseliella maxima, assembly GCA_029041755.1. Lineage (NCBI taxonomy): Eukaryota > Metazoa > Arthropoda > Insecta > Diptera > Cecidomyiidae > Resseliella > Resseliella maxima. The sequence goes on along the minus strand of JAQOWM010000565.1, from coordinate 33,307 downwards.
AGCTTCAATTCCATTTCTTTCCTCTTGAATCATTGCAATTGAATTTTTAATTGTTGCTTCTTTTGAAATCAATTGCTTCATATCCAGCATTGTATATTTTTGATTATCGATTTGTGACATTAACTTTTCAATTTCAGCTTGTTTATTGGCTACCATACGTGCTTTTTCATCAAATGTTATTGTTATCATTTTTAAATATTTACGCTTTTCCATTAAAATTCCAGTTAATTTTTCAAATTCAGTATTTTTTTCAGCATATTGCTCTTCAATCGTTTTGAAATATTTAATACAATCCGATTCAACGAGATTTTTCTTTAATTCTTCACTGGATTGTTGCAATTTTTCTGATCGAATTTTTAATTCATCAATAGTTAAACCATCCATTTTCATTTGGGCCGCAACAAAACCATTGATTAATTTTGTTGAACCTTCTTCATCCAATAACTCTTCACGTGGTGGCTTATAATCAACATAATTTCTTAATACTTCGTTTGAAAATAATGCCGTAAATTCATTGTTTATTAATCGATCGCATGGTTCCATTGGCATTTCACATGGGACGGCATATTGTCGAATATCACGCACTAAATCACAGAGGAATGCCAATATGGCCAACACTTCAGGAAATGATTGACTATAAGAAAAATTGCCATTTTTTTATTCATTCAATTGTTCATTCAATTTCATGAGTACTCACTGTGCATTTGGCGTCTTCAAAGAAGATTTGTTCACTATATATGGATAATTTAATGTTTGAAGATGTTGTACAATGATACTCTCGTAATTATTCGATTTAATCTTTTGAATAGTTGTTTTGCCGCCAATTTTAACCATCAGAAACGATACGATGTCAATGAATTGATTGACTGTCATGGTTTTAAGGCCTCCATTGCCCAAATTTAAATTTTTGAAAAATGTTCGACTTGATTGAATAAGTTCCATGACTTTGGTTGCATTTTCATTAGCCATTCGACGATTTTGCTCGGAATTTGATACAATTCCATTAGCAGTCAACGGTGTACGGCTACCGGGTGATCGACTTGCATGTCTTCTAAGTGGTGTACGAAGATTTGTACTACTGGATGAACGACGTAATCCACCATAGGTTTGCCGACGATCAACAGCCTCTGCTAAATTCGATTGGGAACCACTGCGTTGACGCGTGTAACGATTCAATTCAGAATATGTTGTTATACGGGAAGATCTATTTGAAATAAAATTATTTGAAACAAGATTATAAATGGACAATTGGAATTTTGAAAAAAAAATTTTTCATGTTGCACCTCGTTCCATGCATTGCTAATGAATATTTTCAATAATTTTCTCCAAAGTCGACTGACTGTTTCCCTTAATTTAACAATAAAACTTTTCAACAATAAATTAATCTTACAGAATTTTTTAAACAAATTTTTTAACAAATATCAAACAAAATTAAATCACAGAAATTTCAAACAATGTGTTGAAAGATCATTTTCATGCAAAAACTGAATATTCGCACTTCAATGCAATTTTTTCGAATTTGAAATACATCTGCGAACAATGTGTTCGAAATCCGACGAGCGCGCACTTGTTCGAAATGACATTTGACAATCTCTGTTTCTTTTGACAATCAATGTCATCGTTTCGAAATTTTGTCACTTCGAAAAAAATGTCCAAACAAACAATTTGAATTGAAAACACTTTCAATTGTAAATTAAAAATAGCAAATTGAAAAGTACAAAGTAACTCAGTTGAAGAAGAAATGGTGGCGACGACCAAGAAATATATTTGTATTAATTGCGGTCATCCAATTGATGAGCTTTACACGAAATACAGTGCAAATGTGATGAAAATTGCAAATTGTGTACAACTTGCTTTGGGTTTAATTAATAAAATTCTGTTTTTTCCCCTTTTCTTCTTTCCTAAAATAATGAAATTATGATTGCTATTTTTAGGAAAAATGTCATGAAATTGCAGACAAATACATTGAATTTGAGCCCATTATTATTGTTATTGATTTGGTTTTATTGTCACGACCCACCTATCGGCATGTATTGTACAACACTGATTTTAAAGTAAGTTCTTGATTACTTTTTCATTTAAGAAGTTTTTTTTTCATTTAAAACCGTAACGTTTTTTGTTTTTTTTTTTCAAGATTCACTGGAAATTGTCCTTAATCATCTGTTTAGTTGATGCATATATTTCTTGGACGAATAAATTATACTTCCTATCCACTGAAGTCAATAATGTACATTTCACCAAAGAGAAATTATTCTATTTATGTTTTGGACTGGCTGTCGCAGGTGAATTTTGAGCGATAAATAATTTTTTCCTATTTCCTTTCTGGATTTTATTTTTAATTTTTTTTCATATTTTTCTTCTCAAATTATTTTGAAATTTGTTCGAATTTTTCTTCAAATTTTTCCTCTGCAATTTTAATGTGAATTGAATTATTTCTTCGAAGTTGCAGTCATAACAGTGTGGAATGTGTGATAGTTTTTTTTTTCTCTTTCAGATAATTTGATATTGATGGCATTGTTAAGCTTGAGTTTAAAGAAATCGGAAATGTTTCAATCGGCAACGAATCAAATGTCATTACTATTCAAAGCAATGTGCTTAGCAAATGTAGCTAAGTTCTTCCTGTTACCCATTGTCATTTGGAAGACTCAGCAAAGCGACTTCGTTGTTCAACTCAATTTTTTGCTATTTATTGGATATTTCATTTCATCATTGATTCATGTTCATTCAGGTAAGACAAATATCAAGTAAATATATTCACATTGTTTATAGTCAAGATTATATTTGCCTTTTTTTAGAAAAATCTGAATGCATCAATTTATGAAGATTTGATAAAAATCATTTTTTTTTTTTTTTTTTTTTTTTTTATTTCTAAATTTCAGTCATATCTGGATTTGGTCGAATATTTTCTGGATTTTCAGTGATTTCATCCCTTGCAATCAAATCAATGATGTTTAATATATTGATTCGTTATTTGGAGCGAAACTTTTTCCTCTACTGATTAATCAACATGGTTAAACATTGAAATAAACTCATTGTGAAATAGTTTTAAATTTCTAGACTTTTTCTATTAACAATTCATCTTGAACAATTACAATATTTCTAGAAATATTTTCCATTACTCTTTGAGTTTCTCTTGTGAATATTTAGTGACCTCGGCGATGAGATCATTTATTGGCAGTATGCACTCTTTTTCTTCTTGAATAAAATGTAATTCAAACTGTGAATTATTCGGATCGCTTGCTTTTTTTCCAATAATAACTACCAATGGGATGCCCAATCTGTTCAATGTTCAAGTAAATTAAAAAACGGAAATTAATCATACATTTTTTTGAATAATTTCTTTGGAAATTTTGTATGTTCTTGTAATTATGAATTTAGCCCAACCTTCTTGCATCCCGAAAACGTTCGCCGATTGATATGCGTATTCTATCATCAACTAAAATTGAATCATTAAGTTCTGGAATGCTATTTAGTCGATTGTGCACTTCTTGCAAATGATGACTAGCTAAATTAAATGCTTTACTCCGTTTCTCTGGTGGTATAATGCAAACTGAAAATGGTGCAATTGGGAAAGGCCATCGAATATGGGAATCAGTTGATAATACTTCAATGGCAGCACCAATTATGCGTGTCACTCCAAGACCATAACAGCCCATTTCCATTGGAATGGACTTCGATGCTCTCATGTAATTAGCCTTTTGTTTCTTTGTATACGTATCGCCTAAAAGGAACGTATGTCCTACCTATAAGTTGCAACAAGTTTTGAGTAAAAAATTTTTCATTAAATTTGATCATTTACTCTTACTTCAATGCCATTTTGTTCTTGAAGAACATTTGATTTGCATTTTGCACATTCCATAATTTCTGTGTTATCTTTTGCCTCTTTAGAAGTTTCACCACAAGCTGAACATAATTTCAATTTTTGATCACCAATTGGCGTCAAATAGTGATATTCATGTGATAAATAGCCACCCATATCTTTTGCATCGGCTTCCACTGATGGGAAAAATGTAGTTTAATAAAATAAAAATTCAACAAAATTCAACCAAAATGCATCAAAGCCATTTTTTTTTTTTTTGGTACATTACAAACTTACCTTTTACGAATGGAACTCCAATGAATTTAAATAATTTATTGTAAATATCATTAATTTCCTCGTACGTTTTCATTGCAATCTCTTTGTCTGCATCGAACGTATAAAGATCTTTCATTAAAAATTCACGAGATCGTAATAGACCATATCGTGGTGACATTTCATCACGGAATTTATTTCCAATCTATTTTATGGATTTTGATGAAAATAAATAATTACTCTTTAAATTTAGTAATTTTGCTTGTAGTTACTAAAAATTACTATGAATATATGAAAAACAATTACTTAAATTTAGTGCTCACTTGGTATAAACGGACTGGAAGTTGTTTTTCACCCATACTTTGTCCAAATGTCATCAAATGTGTAATTGCTTCTTCAAATGTCTACAAAAAAATTAAATTAAACCAAATCAAATCATATTCAGATTCAAAATATTCCAAATTTTGTTTCAAAATTTTAAAATAATTTTTTAACAAACCGGTCCAAGAAGCATCGAATTGTCATTTCTGTCTTTTAACAAAAATAGTTCCGATTCGTAGTTTTCAAATCGACCTATTGAAAAATAATAAAATTGCTATTTAATTTAATGGAGAAATAATTTTAAGCAAAATGATCAATTTAAATGAATAAATTAAATGTTTAAATTTTCTAAAATGTTTACCGGATTGGGTCCATAACTTCGTGGCGGTTAAATTTGGTATCGTAATTTCATGTGCATCAATTTTATGCATAAATCTTCTAATGTGTGCCGTGCATTTATTTATTGATCGTTGTAAAATGGGTAAATAAAAATATGTGCCTTTATCCAGAGGTTTCATTAGTCCATAGTCGATAAGCAGCTAATAAAAATTAAAAAAAAAAAAAAAAAAATAAAAAACTGTCTATTAAATTTCTTAGTCAAATTTCAAAGAGAAAATTAATAAATTCGAAGAAAAATAAGAACTGAAACAAAATAAACATAATTCACAAAAACAAATTCCATTTTATGTCTCGGAATGCACAATGAATGTATTCGATAAAAACTTACAGTTTGATTTTTTGAACTAAGAGTATTTTTAGTTTTTTGTATCAGAGAATCGGTGGGATGAAATATTCTTGAAAGTCGATGCATGTTTATATTTCAATGGAATACAATTAATGAAAAAAATAAGATTGAGTGACAAAGCCGCATTCAACACATTGTTCAATTTTCGTACATGAAAATACAATGACATTTGACAGATGACAAAAAGTGTCAATGAAATTGATCGTGACATAAGTGTTTGTGAAAAAAAATGTCAAAACAAACGCTATGCAACGCACGCGCACATCAACAACGCTATGTATGTATGTACATCACATAAATACATTGGTATTTCAACGCCAACTCCCAATAGTAGTAGCCATCATCATAACAATAACGTAAATTGAAATTTAGTCACAATAAAGACTTTCACCAAATTGGCTTGCTTGTTGTACAAAATGACATACAAAAATTAAATTCATTTTCTCTTTTCTCGAAAAAGCCAAAAACAAAAAAAACGCAATTCACGTGAGAATATTTTGATATTTTAATAATTCATTTTGCCATTTTTTCATAGCAAATTGATACATAACGAAAAGAAACCAGAAAATTACAAGAAAAGTTTAAAATCAATAGTATTTGTAAAACATGTTGTCATTGGTACATATCCATCAACAATGACCACATTCCAATTGGAAACTAAATAAATGATATTTGATTGCTTTAAACAAATGTCAAATTCATAACAAACGGTGCAAAAAAAATACAAAAAACACAACATTTTCAGATTTTAGTGTTTGTTCAAGTGTTTCTTTAATTCTTATGAATTTTATCATAAAATACGGAAACCAGTGAAAATAAAAACCATTTATTCAAAACAACTATGAGCAACACATTTATAACAACTGTGCAAATTTTTCTGTGGAAACATTGGAAATGTTTTCAATATTCATGGATAAAAAATACGTTTATGATTATTGTGCCGATTGCCATTGCTTGGTTTCAAATTCATGTAAGCAGTGCCAGTGTTAAAGGTGAAAAGAGCAATTTTAGTGCTATTCAAGAGGCAAGTCATTTATTAATTTTTATTTATTTCATTGACAATAACAAATAAATTGAATTCTTAAATGGGTCGAAATTCGTTTGTCGTATTTTGGTTCGAATCAAAATGTTTGCTTGAGATAACAAACACAACAATGTTTTTTTTTTTGTTGTATAATTTCAACGACACACTCTTTGTCATCACAATAATATCAGTTGATTGTGTATTTTCAGCCGGTTATATCCGAAGATAATACATTATCAGGGAATAAAGTTTTGTATAAAATTCAACAATAAGGTGTGCAAAGCAATGCAATATTTCGATGTAAATGATCGATTGTAATGCTATTCATATTAATTGTTGCTTGGGCTTTATTTCGTGTATTAACCATTGTTTAATTAAACATTTTTATATTTATTCGCTTTGTTTACAGATAAAAAAAATGTCAACATATGAAGAATGTTTTATATTTATGAAAAACCGTGCGAACAAAACGATGCAATGAATAAAGTTTCGTTTGAAATATCCGCCTCGTTGAGATTAAAAACATGTCTTTCTTTATGCTTGTATTGTTTACTTTAATGCTTACATTTATGCTTCGTCTGTATATTGTGTTATTGACTGATTTCAAAAATATTATATTATTAATAGCTATTAAGATGAAACTAAAAATTCGGTAACTTTCAAAGAATGAAAGATTGATAAGTAATCAAATAAAGAAAACACGTTTATTCGGTGAATTTGTAGAGAAAGTTCCGAAGTCCAATTTGAGAGTTTTTAAATAAAGAGAATAATTCAAAAAAATCAGATTTCCCAGAATGGGGCCAAAAATATCAAAATTTTTCAAATGAAAAAGAGAAAAATGATATGATTCATTTTATCAACTACATTGTGTTTCCAGTATTTTCCCATTTACATATCTTTTCCAAGGAAATATCCCAGATAATAAATAAAACAAGTGTCGCATATCTGTTGTTATTTTTTCGTTCCGATTGTTTTGCCCACACAATGTACATCATAAAATGTAACTTATTAAGTTAATGCATGGAAATGTATGTTTGATTTGAGGTACCCTGAAGGACCATCGAAGCGGCAAATAAATGACATTTTCATTAAGATGAAAGTGTGTCAATCAAAATGGCAACAAGTTTCCCGAGAGAAGGACAATCGATCTTTGTTGTTGTGAATCGTATAAATAAGAGCAGAACTGTTGATATCATCGGAAGCGCATATAATCAAATTGATCTAAATATAGAGTGAAAGTGAAAGAAAAAAAAAAATTGCAATCATAACCTATTTATCTATGGAGAATGGCAGCATAAGTGTGTACGCTTCATTTTATCGTTGAATATGTGCGAATACAAATAGAAAGCCGCTGAATTGGTTTTAATGTGTGGTTTCCCATCAACCACGATACAATACCATTGTAAACTAAACCACAATGCATTATTTCCGACGGCGTTGTGCTAGCTTTTTCTATCTTTTTTTTTTTTTTTTTTTTTTTTTTTTAATGTGATTAGAGTGAGGCTATAAGGAAGAATTCGTCCTAGTTCTAAAATTAACCATTTCTTCATTATTACTGCATCCAAGCCAAATCGATTATATTTTAAAATTGGTTCAAATTTATCTGAAAAACGAACCAACTAAACAATTATATCGTTTGTTTGCTTAATAATTCTCAAAATGATAAAATTGCTCATAAAATCGATGAAGTCATTCACGATTCAAAAGTACTCTCGAGTTTCTGTTTATGATTAATTTTGCAATTAATAGATGTGCTATGTTTTCTTTGAATCGACATTTGTTTAAATATTGATTTGAATAAATAGAAACACATTTATGCATAAAGTTTCTTCAATTTTATTCGTTTTTCTTCATTTTTTGCCGTTAAAAATGCAATCACGAATAAATAAGATAAGTAACCAAAAGATATTCTCTGGAGACTAAACTCCAATGTATTTAAAATTGCGATAAATATAAAAGCAGCTCTTTCTCTCGCTCTGTCTTTTTCTCTGTTTGTTTGTTTGTTTGTTTACATACCAAAAGCAGCTCTTCAAGTTTTGTTTTAGTCTCATTTCATTTTAAGAATGAATGAAAGAAATAACGACAATTCTGAAGCAAACATGCATCAATCGAACCAAATTTCATAGAAATTTAGTTTAATATTCTATATAAATTGTCTTTTTCTTTTTTTCCAACAGAATGAAATCTATACACATTTTCCACCCAGTCAAGATGACCTGATTTTGTATGCACCGAACACATCTTGGACGTTTAAAATCATGCAAAATGCCCGGATGCGAATGGAAGTCATGGATGAACGTTAGTATTCAATAAATTCGATAAGACATTTATATTCCCCCACACTAAAATCGATTTATCCATTTATCACCTTGAGTAACATTTAACATGACGTGGCTTCCACAGAATTTCATTGTGTTTTGTTCAAAATGCAATCGCTGAATCGATTTGCATGTATTCTTAAACAATGCGTTTTCTCACGTCATGTTTGGAATTGAGTAACTATAATATACTAAGCTAGTATTACACTATAATTATGAAGATATCAATTCATGTGCACCATAACTATATGCAAATAAATGATATCAACGTTATAATATACCACATGAAAATGTTGTAAATATAGAAAATGACTGATTGCATGAATCATTTTTTAAAATTGAATATTCAACGCTCATTCAAACATATGCCAGTCATTTAAGGATTTTGTCATAAATTTACTCCTTTGTTGCCAATATACACATATTCATGTTGTTAATTTGTCCACAGGGTTACATGCATTTGATACCGAAGATGAGCTGCAACAGTTTTTTCAACGGCATAAAAATAATCGAGATTTTGGCGTAATCTTTTCACAAGATGGCAGCAATGGACAACTCAATTATACCATTCGCACAAGAAATAACAACTTTCGCACCGAGCAAATTTTTCTCAATAATATCTATGAAATTTCCAATCGAAGTAAGTTTTTCTAAAATATATATTGAATATCCAATATCGACAGTTCAAAAAAAAAAAAAAAAAAAAAAAAATGCTCATACGGAAATCAATGATTTTGGTGTATTTTTACAGATTTTGATGAGTATATTAATAGTGGCTTTTTGGCACTACAACGGAGCATTGACAAAGCTTATATTGAAATGATTGGAGAACAAAATTCAAATGAAATTAAGGTAAAATTTTTATATTTCCTTCGAATTTGGAGTTGATTATTTATTTTTCATTTAAAATTTTTTTTCCAAGTCAAAGTTCCAAAAGTCAAAAATTTCAATTTCTTGGAATGAAATATTCAGGACATTTTTAACAAATTAATTGAAATGCAAAATGCAATAGAAAAAATAAATTATTATTGTATATTCAAAAAAGCAAAAAAAAAAAAAATATTTTCAATAAATTAAAGAAAAATTTCAAGAAGACATTTTGAGCATTTTCTGTGAAATTTTTTTTTTTAAAACAATCGAAAAACTTTCCCGAATTTTTTTCTTCTGAATTTCTATATTTTGCTAAAAATTGTTTGTTTTTTCTTTTCAGCTGCAATTTAAAAAATTCCCACTCAATGCTCGCGAGCGAAAAAATTTCATTGGAATCAAGCAAACTGGAATTTTCGTTGTGATAATTTACAGTTTTACAGCGCTATTGAATATGATTCTTGTTCCAATGGTTGAAGAGAAGGGCTGCGGTGTGAAAGAATTTCTACGAATTGCCTCAACACAAAGTTATCTAAACAATATGACATTCTATTTCACTAATCTATTAATTGGTTGCGTTATTTTCGGTGCAACATTGATTGTTGCGGCTTGTTATCAGCTTCTTGGTCATGTTGTGGGTATCTGGCTGGTTATATTGCTATTTTTGTATTTGACGTCTGCAATTGCGTTCACATTTCTACTGACAGTTGCTTTTGATTCGGGTAAGATAATCGAATATTATCAATGTGTTGATAAACATTTTTATTTACACTGGTGAAATAAACGATAATTTTATGACTAATCTATTTAAATTTATATTTATATCAACAGTTTATTATGCAAAAATTGGCGGTTTTCTGTGCTATATGGCTCCATTTTTGATTGTTTTATTCAATGAAAAAATGTTGGATTTAATTTTGCCGGTGTTCAACTCAGCTGTATTGCTAAAGGGATTGAATTTAATTGACATCTATGGAATGAAAGGTACGTAATTCTGAATACAAACAATTTCATAATCTGATAAGATGCATTTATAACAATTTTGTGAGAAAGAAAAATTTTAAAAAATCCAAATGTTTTAAAACGAGAGCAAATGTTGTAGAAAAATGATTGCAAATAAATGCTTCAATTTTTCGAACTTTTTTCTAATTAAATTTTTTTTTTTTCAATTATCAGGTTTGGTGTTCTCATTCGAATACCTGATGAATCGATCGAACGGCTTTTCGATGCTTGAATTATACGGCTTTCTATTGGCACATTCATTTTGTTACATTCTGCTGTATTTTTATCTATCTCATGTTTTTCCCGGACGATGTGGTACACCAAAACCATTTTATTTCCCATTGATGCCATCATACTATTGTAGCAGTTCAAAAGTGAAATCTGCACCAGCTGGCGACAATACAGATACAGTGATCGATGTGGATAATTCAGAGGTTGCAGTAAAAATCCGTGGTTTAACGAAAGTATTCAAGAAATTCCGTGGCCGGAAAACGGTCGCCGTACACAATTTATCATTGGACATTGTGCAAAATCAAATTACAGTTTTGTTGGGTCATAATGGTACGTAATTTTCGAAAGAAACTATTTTTTTCTCAGATTTGGTCATTTTGCTTGAATTTTGAAGACAAATAAAATGTTAATAACTCTCTGTTTTCAACAATTTCAAATATGCAAAAAATGATGGAATTTTCTATAAAAACAAACAAAAAAATTTGATTATTTACAGGAGCTGGGAAAACTACGACCATGTCAATGATTAGCGGTATTATACCAAAATCAGGTGGAACGATAAGCATTGATGGCGAAGAAAATGTCGATGTTTATCGACATAAAATCGGATATTGTCCACAACACAATGTCTACATGAGTTATTTCACGTGTTTGGATCATTTGTGGTTCTTTGGTCGGGTACGACATAGATTTTTACACAATAACAATTCAAGTCATTTCCAAATTGTCCCCAAAATTTATAACAAAAATATCAATTATTTTTAACAAAAACTTTTTTAACCATTTCAGTTACGTGGATTGACACCAAAACAAGTTGCATACGACGCCAATCATTTATTGAAGAAACTCAATTTAACGTCCAAGGCAAATGAATATGGTCACAATTTATCTGGTGGAATGAAACGTCGACTTTGTCTTGGCATTGCATTAATTGGAAAAACAAAGTGAGTTCAATAGAATTGAAAATTAAAATCAAATTTTTCAAAAAATTACATTAAAACTTGACAAAAATTTTATTTTCCAGGATTGCCATTCTGGATGAGCCATCATCTGGATTAGATCCAGAATCGCGTCGTGAGTTGTGGAACATTTTATTGGAAATGCGAAAAGATCACACAATTTTCATAACAACACACTATATGGAAGAGGCAGAAGCACTTGCCGATAAGATTGCAATAATATCACATGGGCAGCGTTTATGTTATGGCCCATCAATTCAACTAAAACGACGATATGAAACCGGTTACATTCTAAAATTGTTAACAAATGATCAATTCAAGCAAGTCGATACAATTGATTTGATTCAGAAATTTGTTCCGGATATGGCGTTAAAATCATTTGTAAAGCCCACATTGATCATATCATTACCGTATAAATTTCAAGCGACATTCCCCGAATTGTTGAGTCAATTGGAAGGTAAACAGCAAGAGTTGGGCATTTCATCGATTAGCATCACAAATTCATCATTGGAAGATGTATTCTTGAAAAGTGATGAGAATAACAAGGGTCGTATAAAGGATGGCATGGATGAAACGGATGCAGCACCATACAATCGGTTGCGAGAGGAACCGTTACGAATAAGTGGCTGCGAACAATTTTTTGCCATTTGGTATAAAAAAGGCATTTTCATGCGCGCTCAATGGCTGTATTGGCTAATGCTGGTAGGTTTTCTTTTTCAAAACAATTACGAAGAGAATTTTTTTTTTCTCGAATGTTACACAAAAAAAAAAATATATTGCAAAAAATACTTTATTACATTCTAATTTTAATTCTAGGCATCGTTTCCTATCGCAGCAATAGTCATTAGCTTCCTATCGATCAACTATAAACTGTTCAATAAAGATGGCACCGCATCTGAGCTTATTGATTTGCATATTGATCGCATCACAACGGCCGATGCTCGAATTCTTATTTGGCTTGAGGAATCCCTGGGTGATCAGTACTTTTTCCAAAATTCATTGCACAAGGTCATTGAAAATGAACATGTGAAACAAAAATACTTGTCGTATCCAAGGCAATTCATTGAAGATGGTAAGGAAAATAAATTGCAATCTCTAAATTTGTTAAAAGATTCTTTTGTTATTTTCAATGAAATGATTCTCTTCTCAGAATTTCTGCAACTTGAACTTGAGAATACCACAATTTATCATGAATACTATCCGGCCGCATTGATCATTTACCGTGATGAGGAAACGAAAAGTATTAGCATTGATGTATTATACTCTGGAAATTCCCTGCATTCATTGGCTGCAACAATCAATCTAATCAGCAATTTTGAACTCGAACTATTGACCAATGGAAATAATAAAATTACAACAATCAATGCACCGATGCATCGGTAAGAAGTTGAACGAAATTTTCATGTTAAATCACAAATTTTTGCTCATCGAATTCTTATTTTCAAACAGTAATCAAACAAAAATCAAAAAGTCCGATTTGGATGTTTATGCTATGTTCATGCCGATGGCGATGTTTTTCTACATTTTGTTCTACGTTTCGATGCCATTCAACGAAGAACGCACGGAATTTAAAAAGATGCAACCCATTTCACCATTCATCTATTGGACTTCAGTATTTATATTTGATGCAATGATTCATGCTTTATATTCGTACTTTATGTATACAATTCACATTTGGTGTGATTTTTATCATATTTTTGAAGCAAAAGAATATGGTAAGTCGATGATTCATTTCGTTGTTTTTTTCTTTTTTTTCAATCAAATCAAATGCTTACTTGATTTCACAGTTATGTTCTTGGCGATCTATATGCTGTATGGTCTTAGTTATCTACCAATCATCTACATGGTCAGTCAAATGTTCCGGACCATGTCATCATTGTATTCGTTCCTCACTTATATGTTTGTTATTTTCTGTAAGTGTGAAATTTATAAACAAGAAAGTCGCTTATAAATGACGTTTTAGATTGATTTTTGTCAAAATGAAAACAAAGTTGTAAGAGTTTGCTAAGCCAGATTTTAATTTGCAATTTTCAGATATAATTTCATCATTTATATCGTCGTCGGAAGATAATATAAAGAAATATGATTTACTAATTGATGGTTTGTTAGTTATCCCTGACTACGCTTTGTCGCACGCAATAAGTTGCTTGCTCCTTAGTTATGTGAAGTGGCATGAATCACAAATCAACTTCAATTTCGGTGGGTTTTGTTTCGATATTCCCTTTTTGTTTGAAACAATGTTTTCTAAATATTTTGTGGGTTATTTTGTCAACAGATCACCAATATACACCAACAGCGCAATTCATTCCAGACACATTCGCATACACCGGCACTTCTGGTCCACTTGATTTAACCAGATACTTCATATATGCAGCTGCAGTTATTGCTGTTGCTTATGTAATGACATTTTAAACATTATTTTTCAAAAATATTTTTCAAAAATATTTTTCAAACAAATTTCGATTTTTTTTCAATTTTACCAAATTTTGTCTTATTTAAATTCCACTCTCCATATTTTTAGTTAATTTTGATAAATGTCGTTGAGAGTATTTATCGACGCGAAAAATTGCGATGCTTTTTCACATTCCGATGGCGTCAAAAGAAGCGAGTTGATGATAATCAATCAAAATCCGGTGATATTCAATTGAATTGTTGCTCGGACAATAGTAGTTCGCAAGTTGAAGAGGAAAAATCGCTAACCAGAACATTGGTGCGCGACAAAAAACTCAATGACTATGCCGTCATTGTAGCGAATTTGTACAAAGCTTATGATGATTCGGATGTTGTTCGAGGGATTGATTTTGCTGTCAAACAAGGTTTGTTTCAAAAATGTTCATGTTTTCCGATTTGTCTTCATAGAAATGTCCGATTTTATTTTAAAAAAACAATTCTTTAAATTCATTTCGTCTTCAATTCTCATTCCAGGTGAATGTTTTGGATTACTTGGAATAAATGGAGCCGGAAAAACAACAACATTCAAAATGTTGACACATGACACAACCGTAACACATGGTCAAATTTACATAAATGGCATGAGTTGCTTTGATCATTCAACATTAGTGAGTGAATCTAATTCAGTAGCATAGATTAAAAAAATTACCGCCAATAGCACGAAGTAAACGATTAACAAATTATTAATTTTTTTTAGTATAAAACATTGTTTGGCTATTGTCCACAAGTCGATGCACTGAATTCATACATGACTGCCTTTGAAATTCTCAAGTATATGGCATGGATTCGAGGTACGCCACGAAGTCGAATTTATCGCGAAGTGGAGAAATGGCTGAGACGAATGGATTTGATTCGATACAAAAATATTCAAATCAAGTATTACTCGGGTAGGCACCTAGGGGCAAAGAACCCTTTATGAATATATACATATATTTCGTAGATATTCAGAATATTCACGCGATATTTAAATATTTGTGAGATATTTGTTAGATTCAGAAATACTCATATATATTTGAAATGAGAGGCTTCGAGGAAAAATGTTACACAGAAAAGTTCCGTAGAAAAATGATATTATTCAATGTATTTGTTGTTGTTTTTTGTATGTTGAATACACTGAATAATAACATTTTTCCACGGAACTTTTCTGTGTAACATTTTTCCTCGCAGCCTCTCAAATGTTCAGTGAATATTCAATTTATTTTTTATAAATAAGCTAGCATTAGTGATATGTGGTCGCCCTACTTCGATTTAATCGTCGTTTATGTTGAAAGTGTAAAAGCGACGATAACAAGTGCACATAAATATATAAGTTAGATGTTCGTTTATTTAAATATTATTCACGTAATTTAAGCTAATATGACAGTTATTCAAGATATTTAACATATTTAGAAAAATTCGCAAAGCATTACAATATTTACAAAATATTTGACCATATTTATTTTTGTTTTTTACCCCTAGGTGGAACCAAGCGGAAATTGAATACTGCCATTGCAATGGTAATCATTTCAATTTATTTGGAAATTTTTTTCTTTCTCGCTTACAGACTTTTCTTTTTGAAGAATGTAGTTTCCGGAAATCTTTGAAGAAATTATTGAATTAATCGATTTATATTTGTCTTCAAATTGTTAGATCGCAGTGCCGCAGCTGATATTGCTTGATGAGCCTACAACCGGCGTGGATCCAGTGAGCAGACGATTTATGTGGAATTGTATTCAAGATTGTCAGAAAAGCAATAAAAACATTGTGCTGACCTCTCATAGGTAAATTCATTTCCATTCAAGTATAGATAATTTAGATTTTTTTGAGGAAAAAAAATAAAAAAAAAAAAATATTTCAATTCATTTTCTAAAATAGCATGGATGAATGTGAGTTCTTATGCAATCGTCTTGCAATAATGGTAGATGGAACGATTCGTTGCATTGGTCCAATTCAAAATTTAAAAAATTCATTTGGTTTGGGTTTCGTCATTCATATCGTTTACAATGAACGCGCATCAATTGACAATAGCGAGAATATTCTCAAGGTGAAAGAGTCAATGAATCAAATGTTCAATCAATGTAAATTACAAGAAGAATATGCGGTAAGTGTTAAGAACCAATGATCAGTTATTTATGGAAGAAAATATTCAATTCTTTTCTGAAAAAATGAGTATTTTTCGAATGAAACATTTTAAATTAATTTGTGCTATTATCAATAATTTTATTATTGCAGGGTCGTTTAACATTCATTGTAAAAGAGGAATCATTACATTGGTCGGAGGTGTTTTCTAAAATTCAAACGCTTCAAAAGCAATACAAAAACTTTGTAACCGATATAACGGTGAATGAAACATCACTTGAGGATATATTCTTACAATTTGCCAATACCAATCAATCAGTAAAAAATGAAAATTGCACACTTGAAGCACTATCAATTTAAAATTCAGGAACTTCAGTGTTTAATATATTTTCTGTGACACATCACATTTACTGAACCGTTTGTGTTCAATTCGCCAAATAATTAATTGATTATAACCAAGGGGCATATAACGCAAGCAACAACTAACAAATTCTTTCGAATGCGTGCAACTGTGTATACGGGACATTCACAGTGTGGTCACTTTACAACAACAAAGCAATACTAAAGATGTACGAATGTCTGCGATTGTCTACGACTGTCACGAATTGTTATATTCCCTTTCATTATAACTGGCGCATTGACCGAATTTAAACACGTTGAGTTCATAATTCATTGCAAACGATATTCGCTTGCTATTTCTCCCTATAAATATATTTTATTTTTGATGGCATCGCCATCTAGGCAATTTGTCGATATTTATTTTTGTGTGATCCCAATGTGTTGTTTAAAAATGTAGTTAAAATTAATATGACATGACAAAATCAAAAATGAATTGATTTGAATAATAATTTGTGGATCGAACCGAAACCGAAACTGAAACAATATAATATCATTTTCATTCATTTTTGTGCATAGTAGACAGTAGTGAATCCAAAATGAAAAAAAAAAAAAAACGAAAACGAACAATCCAGAGTTTATATGATTGCTGGCCAAGAGTGTGTTTTGTGATTGTAGCTGGCAGCTAATATTTAGTGTTTTAGTTGATAATTACGATGATACATTTAATTATAATTATGTTAAGTTTTCTTTTTTTATAGACAAACCACACAATTACTAGTCTCAAATTCAAGTTAACAACAACAATTTAATTCAAATGATTTTATTCATTTATAATGATATTAATGATCATTTTTAAATTTTTTTTTTTTTATTATTCAAAAGGCTTGCTTGCAAGTACTTTCAGAATGTTGTACAGTAGTTTTGATTTTGGCATGGTGGCCAAAATTCAAGACGACGATTGATTTTGAGTTTGTGGCTCGGATTTCAATGGCAGCTAATTTCAAAGAGTTTCAAGCGAATAATTTTGGAATGAAATTAATGCACTTCTTTTCAATTGATTCCAAAAAAATTTGCTAAAAACGTTCCGACTACGGGCTGGTTGAAGAGATTTACACAATTTTTTTGTTTTCAATACAGTAAAGTTTAACTTTAGTTTTGTTTGAACAGAAAGTCCACAGCATCAAATTTCAAACAATGCATTCCATATGCATCAAATGCGAAATGTTTACATTATCAATTTATACATATTTCATGTATATTCGTTTTTATTATAGACTAAATAGTTTGTGACTTTTTGAGAAGAAAAAAAAAAAGTCAAAATTTATATACCCTTTTCTTATCGTGCGAAATGATCACATAAAGCCCATTCCAATATAACCCAGCATCATTTTAAAAAAACGTCCATTTCATTTTGGTGAATTTAGCTTTGTTCATTGACACCAACACTAATCACAGTACCTTTGCTTTAGTGGTAATGTCATGACGAAACTTCTGATGTAAATCATTAAAGAAAAATCACTATTTTTTATATGAACTTATGACTTATAAAAGCCTTCATGTAGTAAAAATCGTGTAATAACACGAATTTAGATAAAAAATAACGGAAAATTTAAAAAAGATGAACGGTCGCTCAGGAGTTTTCGTCAAGATCAGTCTAAATGCGTATCACGTAAGATAAATGTGTACGATTTGTCTAAATATGTCATTTCGTTAAATGTAACTGTACTTACCAATTTCCAAAAATCATAATTCTTTTTCTATAAATAGTTCAATGTCACTTGATCTGAAGAAAATCTGTGCGCGCGCTCAAATCAAACAATAAACAAATGCAATAAAATGAAAATAATTTATTTCCATAGGAAAATTTGTTTTGCATAATTGTATTAATACTGAGAATTCACTAAATCTAATCAAATGTGTGAACAAAATTATTGAATAATATATACAAACATATACTTATATTTAAATGGGTAGATCTTTTGTGTAAAAAAATGGGGCTTGACCAAAATATAATCGTGTATTTTTTCGAAATGTATTCAAAGTGATTTATGAAAAATAAAGTGAACAAAGTGATTTACGAATTGAACAGAAATTTTCAACAAAATTGTTTGTTTTTTCAGAAATATTTGTTTTTCTCTTTCAGCGCTGGACAAATTATATCTGTTTTCTGCTGGTTCATTATATTTTTAGATAAATCGAGTATTATCTGATACAGTGGGTAAAGTAAACAAACATTGTTTTTTTTTAGAGGAAATGATCTATTTAATTTGCACACGAGTTATTGATTATATTGTCTTTTCTTATGAAATACTAATTTTATTTCATTTTTTTTTTTCTTTTTGGATAATGTAAGTCTACATTTTGAAAAATATTTTGTTTATTTATTTTTTTAAGAAAAATGTTCTGCATATTGAAAATAGAAAATAATTTGTTTTTGTATAGGGTGCAAAAAAAATGTCGATTTTTTCGGTGAAAAGAAAATTTTATTTCATAACTAAATGAATGAGTACATTAACCAATATATTCCCCATCGTTAGCTATGACTTCGCGCCATCTTTCAGGAAGTTGATGGATTCCGCGTTTAAAGAATTCCTCATCTTTTGAAGCTATCCAGTCAGCGACCCATTTTTGTATTTCTTCAAAGTTTTTAAAGCGTACATCGGCCAGGTCAATTTGCATCGATCGAAACAAATAGTAATCCGAAGGTGCAAGGTCTGGAGAGTACGGGGGTTGATCAAGCTGATCCCAGTCGAAGTCTTTTATCATTTTTTTTACGATATTTGCAAGATGTGGCTTGGCATTTTCATCGTGAAATAAAATTTTGTCTTGTTTAGTCGCTATCCGTGGACATTTAACCTTCAATGCATGCTCCATTTTGATTAATTGTTGCTCGTAGCGTTTATCATCAACCGTTTGGCCAGGTTTTAGCAGCTCATAATATACGACACGTTCCTGATCCCACCAAATACACAGCATAACCTTCTGGCAATGAATATCGCGTTTTGATTGCGAAGGTCCTGATTGGCCTGGATCAATATACGCTGCTTTACGTTTGGGATTGTCGTAATAGATCCATTTTTCATCGCCAGTAACTATTTGACTTAAAAAGCTGTGTTTTTTGTGCTCAGCAAGGTGTTTTTTGCATGTTTCGATTCTTGCTCTGAGTTGATTTTTATTCAGATGATGTGGCACCCATTTTCCAAGTTTTCGAATCATTTCCATTGCATGCAAATGTCTAGAAATGGTTGCTCGGTCAACATTCAACTCCATTGCAAGTTCTTTTTGCGTTTGACAAGGATTTTCTTCCAATAATGCTTGCAATTCCGCATCTTCAATTTTTTTTGGATGACCTGGTCGTTCTTTGTTTTCCAAGTCAAAATCACCACTTTTGAATCTCGCAAACCATCGTTCACAAGTTTTTTGAGTTAAAGCATGTTCACCGTAAGCTTCTACTAACAAACGATAACTTTCAGCAGCGGTTTTCTTCAAATGAAAGAAGGTTATTAAAGTTCCCCGCAAAAGCACTTTTTCAGGCACGAATTTCGACATTTTTGAAGCAAAAAAAAAATCTTCGCTGTTTACACTTCAGCAAAATAATATATACTGAAATTTATAGCGTAATGACAGACAAAAAAAAAGATAATGGCATCAGTGTGCTCCGATGTACAAATCGCTAGTTACACACATAGAAATAAGTGTCAGTGTTTATGTATTAGTGATTCTTATTTGTGAATCTGAAACAGAATTCTTTTCACCACTACAAAAATTCTTTTTCGTGAAAACGAATTTTGGTTATGTTGTGTAAAAAATCAGCACGTAATTTTATATCTGAACTGTCACCCATATATATTTGACACAACATAACCAAAATTCGTTTTCACGAAAAAGAATTTTTGTAGTTGTGAAAAGAATTCTGTTTCAGATTCACAAATAAGAATCACTAATACATAAACACTGACAGTTATTTCTATGTGTGTACGCTATCTGTTATTTAAATCGACATTTTTTTTGCACACACCCTATATAAAAAAAACGACAAATTACCAAGGAAAATGGCAGAGAGAAAGGGAGAGAGAGAGAGGGAGAGAGAAGGATAATGAGAGGGAGGGGGGAGAGAATACAAAAGATACACAAAATACGACATAAGAAATGACTGCTATACTAGACAGTCAAAAACACGGCAATTGCTTCTCTCTTTATAGCTATAAGGGAACTTTATATAAAGGATTTTATGAAAATTAAATGTAGAATGTTACAACAATAAAGAAAACTGGAAAAAGGTATGCCATGAAATCTTGAAAATAAGTTTGAAGTCTCAATATAAAACCATATAATTAATTATATGGTGCACCAGTAAATGCATACATTTACTATTTAAGGTTTACTATGGTGAGAAGTCGCCTTCTTCATACATACATACATACATACATACACGAGCGTCATCTACACATTTTCTTAGTATCTGTATTCAGTCAGTGTTTGACATTCAAGCCAAAGGTGTACAAATAAAAAATCAATTTGAAAAGGAAAAATGGCATACATCGACACAAGTATTTATACGTACGAAACACCAGTGAGTGATCGCACAATGGTTTGCTACTATTTAGTTAAAAACAATAGGTATGAAGATATGGCACAGAAAATGGGTTTTGCATTAAATGATATTATCGTAAGTTTGCTTTATTTATTCATATTTTTTTCACTCAAATTTATTCGCTGATTTAATGATTTTAGTTTTGTATGTAAAAAAAATGTTCATATTATTAATCTATTAAATAGCTTTACGTCCGAAAAACTAAATGCAAATCAAATGCATATAAATCATCCAAAATGTGAAAATATTCTTTGAAAAAAAAACATAACTGATTAACACATTTTTCAACTTGAGCAAAAAAAACAAAATGTTTTCTTGTCACAAACACACTTAGTGTATATGAAAAAGTAACAACATTTTTAAAAATTGTTAGAAAATCAAGAAATTGGCACAAAACAAATGCATTTCACCATCTGAACAATTACTTTCAATCTGGGGAGATTACAACCATACTGTAACTGAACTTTTTATAGTTTTACACAGGTAAATAAGTCTTTTTCGATGTTAACTAATAGAATATATTTAACAAATAATTGAATTTGATTTCTTAATTCAAGTATCAGAGAATTTGAGGCAATGAACTGTTTAAAACATCACGTGGATAAAAAATATCATTAACTTTTACCGAAATCCTTGCCTTATTCAGATATAATGCAGAGCCATAAATTAGGAGAAAACAGTGAAACAATTACGAATAACACATCAACAGACAATGGAACGGAAATGAGTCGTGATACAAGCGAAAGTGAATATGATACGGTAAAGCAATTGGAAAAAGTTTTTATTTTTAAAATTCATTGAAAACATTATGATTCTCTTCGAACAGGATTCGATGCAAACATCAATCAGTATAGTTATCAATCGAAGAAAATTACAAGAGGAAGCCAACAAAATACCATCGGTATCATTTGCCGAACTTCAGGACATAACTGATAATTGGAATGAGAAAAATCGACTAGGAAGAGGTGGGTTCGGAACTGTATATAAAGGTCGTTGGAAATCCACCAAAGTTGCCATCAAAAAACTCGAATACAAAGATGATGATGAAAAAAAGAAAACAAGAATTGAATTGCAACAAAGTATAGCCGAACTACGATATTTGAATTCCTGTCGACATGATAACATTTTGCCATAATATGCCTGCAGTATGGATGGTCCAGAGCCATGTTTAATTTATCAATTCATGGCTGGTGGTTCACTCGAAGAGCGTTTACATCCGAAAAAAATTGACTTTCCGTTAAGATTCGATCAACGAAAAACCATTGCTTTGGGTACACACATACATAAATGGTAAACCGTTTATACACGGTGATATTAAAACGGCCAATATTCTACTTGATCCGTATTGCGTTCCAAAAATTGGCGATTTTGGTTTAGTACGAGAAGGAACCGATGGATCAATGGAAGTGTCAAGCGTTTATGGAACCAAACCGTATTTGCCAATTGAATTTTTAACCAAACGAATTTTCTCCACAAAAATCGACACATACAGTGGTGTGGTTTTATTCGAATTATTCACGGGACTTAAGTCATATGATCGTTGTCGTTCGGGCGATAATATGCTTTTAGCCAATTACATGCAAAATCTTAAGAATAATGTAGATTTGATAACGCTCATAGATAAGACGTTAGACACTGAAGTCCTAATCGTGGTTCGTCCATTGTACGAAAAGTTTATGGAAATTGGTTTTGAATGCATAAGTGAATATTTCGATATTCGACCTGATATGGTTTATGTACTCAATAAACTATAACAATATATTGAATAGAAATTTAAACGAATTCGTGTTTATGAAATTCATTCCAGTTCAAATAAAAATGAGATCATATAATGAGAATTTACCATATAATTAGGAAATATAAATTGAAAATCTATATTATTTTTAAAATAATCCACACATAAAGGAACCTCTTGTTAGCAAAGGAACCAATTGTTTAATGAAAAAATTATTATTTGTTTTCATCATTAATTTCTTTTTGTACTAAGCTTTGCACTAATTTCAGGCGTGTCCAAAATGTATAGAACATCTATGCCATAGTATAGTATCGTGTCTATCGGGAATATCGCACTGATGCTCTATACATTTTGGACACGTTGCTAATTTGACAATTATCTGCAATTACTCACAATTACAAAGTTTGCACACTCTGAATATAAAAAAGCATAATGGAAAACATTTTAAATAAATCATGTATCTTATTAAATGATTTGTTATTGTCAAAATTGATCGAAATAAAATTGTATTTTTGGTGAATGAGTCGGAATTGTTCGCATTGGTGTTTAACTATCTTTTTTATTGTGTTTTCTCTTCAAGCAATCATATTATCAATTGAATATAAGTAAGTAATTATTTGATTTTTTTTCTTACATAGCAACAAGTAAATTCTATTCAATGTCATTTCAAGTACATACATAGTTTTAAAATGCAAAAATCAAATAAGTATAATTCATATAATTCATATCAATTTCGAATATTTAAATTATGCGTTTAAGTTTTCAATTTATGTGTAAAACTAGAGGTTAGTTAAATGGCGCCAAAAATTCCAGTAATCGTTATTTGTGAATTTCTCTTCACATAAACTTTGCAGTCCAGAGTATCAATTGAGGAACGTACGCAAATGTCACATTGAATCTAGCCGTTCCGTCTTTTTCGTCAAACTGAAAGCAAAAAACAAATAAATTTGAAATGCAAATAAAATAAATAAATTTAAAAAGTTGATCACATGGACTCTAATCAACAAAAATTAATACGAACCATATTCGTTCTTCAATTCAATTAAATGGTCTCTGTGCATCATATTCGTTCATCTTTTCATCCACCAATCGTTTGGCAAAAGTGTCAAAATTCTTGCTATAATCGTATTCAGTTCCAATCGTATTGAATTTATTAACAATCAAACCATTGCCGAAAATTAATTCACTGCGCCAGTATCGAAGCTGTAGAAAATTGAGATAAAGTGATGGAATACAATCAATACCTAGGGGGAAAGAACGAAAGTAAATAAAAATAAATATTGTAAATATCCTGCAAATATTGTAAATATTGTAAATATTGTGAATATTTTATAAATATACTAAATATCATAAATATGCTAAACATACAATGACTAAATATTGTTTAAATTTGAGATTGGTAGTTGAGATCATACTGCATTCTCCTGTGTCTGTAAAAGGAAAAAAACTTACTATAGAATAGTACTCCTTTGTGACCGCCAGCACTACCTACAAAAAAAAATAAAATATTTTAATTATACATCGAATCTATCAATTAATACCTACTAATGAAAAAAAAATAATATTTGAATGTTATTACTCAGCTACCAAATCTCAATTTCAAGCAATACTTCTTTTGCCATCAACAATATATTCACAAATGCTAACTTATTGATAAAAATTAATTGAATATTCACTAGATATTTCAAATATTTATGGATATGGTGTGTGTATTTTTAAATCTAGCAAATATTCCATAAATATTTAAATATCGCCTGAATATTCTGAATATCTACTAAATATATATATTCATAAAGGGTCCTCAGCCCCTAGATCAATACCATCATGTAATTCGCCTTGATGCTTGACATAATTAAATGCATCTGTTGTTCGGAATGAGCATAAATCGCATTTCAATTGATATTTATGATATTCCAAATGATCATGAAATGAATTTGGTTCGATTTCTAAACGACAACAATCGCCAATCAATTTAATACTTTCTTTGTCAAAAAATGTACGTGACATGCGTTTCAATTTATTGTGTTTCAACGAATGATGATCCGAATATTCGTCTTTTGTTTCAAAAATTTCTTCGCAATATTCACACTTGATCCTCTTGTGTAGCCAAATTTGAAGTAAATTCAACAGATTGAAATGTGTTAATGGTATTGGATTGAAAACATTCGCCATCATAACCAATGCATGATCCGTTTCAAAATGATCGGCCATATCATCAAAATTATAATCACAAAGTGCGCATTCTTTTATCGGATCGAATGCTTTAACAGCAACAAACGATTCTCTTGGGTGCACATTTGCGATATGCTCTTTGAGACCTTCGAATGTACTAACGATATCACAATATTTGCACGATACAAATTCGGCCATGTAAAAACGAAATGGTTTCATATCAGAACGCTTATGTTTTTCATACCAGTGATCATAAATCCCTTCAATTGAACTGCTACACAACACTTTGACACCTTGCGCATTCTCACAAAATGCGCAAAAGTATAGCATATTTCGATCAAAATCATTCATTTGCAAATGTGTTTTCCATTCAAGCCATTTGAAATCACGTTTCAAAACCAACGCTGCTGTTGGATGAAAACTTGAAAAATGATTCAACCATTTATGCTTATCAGAAAAGTATTCAGTGCACAAACCACAAACGAGCACCTCCGAATAGTGTAGCAATGAGTCATCAATGGAGCAAGTGACTTCGGTGTTGTTTTTCACTGTTTTAATCAATTTTATTGCCTTAAATTCAATACCCTGACCAGTATGGGCTTCTTTGAAATGATGAAAAACTGATGAAATCGTATGAACACGTTCACCACACAATGCACAATCCAGAACAAATTCAATTAATTCGGTATTTGGAATGCATTCACTTCGTCGCTTATTGTGCCAAAATGTGACTTTCATTTCCGGATGTTCATTGGTTATGTGTCCACGCATATCATTTTCCGTCGAATCAACAAAGTCACAATGAAAACATTGATAAACATCGCTACCATGCGATTCGATATGCTTGAGAACTTTTTGAAGGGCAACAGTTGGCTCGATCATACGATTAATAAGTAGCTTGCAATGTGGACAATAAAATGTTTTAAATATGCTGTGCGCTTTGTAAAAATGCTCAGAATATTCGGTGGAATTTTTTCCATGAAATACGCAGTAACCGGCACCGCAACGATAACGCTCTTTTTGTGAGATATACGCATCGCCCGTTTGAATGATATG
Organism: Resseliella maxima; assembly: GCA_029041755.1. NCBI lineage: Eukaryota > Metazoa > Arthropoda > Insecta > Diptera > Cecidomyiidae > Resseliella > Resseliella maxima. Next base: position 7,363 of record JAQOWM010000565.1, on the reverse strand, counting down.
CTCTTGAGGTTGAACATCTGGTACAAGTGTTACTCTTGCAACATGCACATCATACAATGCACATAAATCTTCATGATCATTACTTAAATGCTCCAATAAACGTTGATCACTGATTTGAAAATAGTCACATAATTGACAAATAAATCCATCCAATGAATGGCCAATATCTTGAACACCAAAAATATCAATAATTGATTCTTCCGGGCAATTGTGCTCTGATTTTATCGACAATTGTATATTGCATTCGAAACAATAAAATTGCTTTTCGTCCGTGTGGTCCAGCAGATGTTGCTTCCAGTCATACCTAAAGTGGGAGTGGAATGAATAAAAAAAACTAAAATTTAAAATTCCGTAAATGTTGTTCAGAAAGAATTCTATGTGAGTATAATCATACCATGACAATGACAATTTTTCATTGCAAAGAACACATGGACCAGTTATAATGCTGTTACGATATATAAACGCACCACGATTCATACGAAGTTTTTCCAACAATGGCAATGAACAATGTTGCGGTGGAATAGAATCTATTGAGGAAATTTCGATTTTATTCGGTGTTTTTTGTGTGCAAAATTCATGTTCTTTTTAATATTTCAAACAGATTAACTTCTTTAAAATTATATAGGAAAATCTCACTTCTCGTTTCGCACTTTTGACGTTTTTCTACTTCATTCTCATCGCCGCTACATCTTCTTCTCTTGTTTTTTTCTGAAGAATCCATATTGGTTCGTGATGATTTATGTCATACGTCTTGAGTCTTATTTAACACTGTACTGAGAAAAAAATCATAATTTTAAGATGAAGCTCATGAAATCGAAAAGAAACAAAAAAAAGTAGACATTTATTGTATTTTCAGTTGTTATCAACACCCAAGTTTGGGATTATTTATACAAATACAAGTTGTAATGAAGTAGAACATAATAACCGTTACAAGTGACCGTAGCAATTTACAACTGGCGAACATTCACAATGAACAAAAAATTCCATAATAAAAATGAAGGACATTTCTAGAGATTATCTTATCACGTATTTTCTTGCATCGAATAAGCACAAATCACTTTGAAACTAAACGAAATTTAGCACATGGGCGAATTGCAACAAACACAAATTTACACATGCATAAATTGGGAGAAAAAATAAGATCAACTCATGCAAAAAATATTAGAAAAAAATCGATTTGCGTCTTAATTAAATGAAGATCAATTACAACACATGAAAATCTCACCAAAGTTTCGTTTTTCTATTCAATATTCAATTTCATGTAAAATTGTTACGTTTTCGGTAATTGCACGTCAAGCAAAAAAAAAAAAAAAAAAAAAAAAATGGGTTCATTCACTTTAGGTTGAAAATTGAAAAATGTCATCAAATTTACAATTCTTCGCACTGTTGTAGTACAGCACAGTTTGAAGTGTCTGCTGAAAGTGACGTTTTTTTGCGATCGAAAAAATACGAAAGAGCCTGTGTTTGTCTGAAAACAAGTCACAACGCACACAAACATCAACTATACAATTCGATTCATTCTATGTAGACGAAAGCATGAAATTGAAGCGAGTCGCCGTATCGTCATTATGCAGCGTTGGCAATAAAAATGAGATTGAATAATTTTGCATTTTACATGTACTTGAGTTGAAATAAGAACTTGTAAACAAAACAAATAAGAAGAACAAGAAGAAACAACAGCTTGAAAGAGTTTTAGTAAAAATATCGGTTTGTTTACTTCACGAATGATGGTGCATGAATATAAATAATTCCTTGTATTCCGAACAATTACTGTTTCGAATAGCAAATGCTATGTTTATGTGAAATATGAAGAACGTCATTTCAAATTTTTATGAATTTTTCAACAAAATATGTTTATATCATTTTGATCTGTGAGCACGTTAACTTCGTTGAACGTTTATTTTTAGTTTTCTTTTATGTTTTTCATATCGTCTTAGTTGAATTGATTCGTCTGTTAATTCGGTATTCATCGAATAGAAGTGTATATGAGGGGTTTGGAGCAAAAATGGCCTTTGAGAATTTTTCGTGCAAAAGTGTCCCCGACCTATTTGATATCAAATAGGTGAGCTAAATGATATCAAATAGGTAAGCTAAATGATACCAAATAGGTGAGCTATTTGGTGCCCAACATAAATTTAGCTGCCAAATACCTGAGCTATTTGGTATCATTTAGCTTACCTATTTGATATCATTTAGCTTACCTATTTGATATCATTTAGCTCACCTATTTGATATCATTTAGCTTACCTATTTGATATCATTTAGCTCACCTATTTGATATCATTTAGCTTACCTATTTGATATCATTTAGCTCACCTATTTGATATCATTTAGCTTACCTATTTGATATCATTTAGCTTACCTATTTGATATCATTTAGCTTACCTATTTGATATCATTTAGCTCACCTATTTGATATCATTTAGCTCACCTATTTGATATCATTTAGCTCACCTATTTGATATCATTTAGCTTACCTATTTGATATCATTTAGCTTACCTATTTGATATCATTTAGCTTACCTATTTGATATCATTTAGCTTACCTATTTGATATCATTTAGCTTACCTATTTGATATCATTTAGCTTACCTATTTGATATCATTTAGCTTACCTATTTGATATCATTTAGCTCACCTATTTGATATCATTTAGCTTACCTATTTGATATCATTTAGCTCACCTATTTGATATCATTTAGCTTACCTATTTGATATCATTTAGCTCACCTATTTGATATCATTTAGCTCACCTATTTGATATCATTTAGCTTACCTATTTGATATCATTTAGCTTACCTATTTGATATCATTTAGCTTACCTATTTGATATCATTTAGCTTACCTATTTGATATCATTTAGCTTACCTATTTGATATCATTTAGCTTACCTATTTGATATCATTTAGCTCACCTATTTGATATCATTTAGCTTACCTATTTGATATCATTTAGCTCACCTATTTGATATCATTTAGCTCACCTATTTGATATCATTTAGCTTACCTATTTGATATCATTTAGCTTACCTATTTGATATCATTTAGCTTACCTATTTGATATCATTTAGCTCACCTATTTGATATCATTTAGCTTACCTATTTGATATCATTTAGCTTACCTATTTGATATCATTTAGCTTACCTATTTGATATCATTTAGCTTACCTATTTGATATCATTTAGCTTACCTATTTGATATCATTTAGCTTACCTATTTGATATCATTTAGCTTACCTATTTGATATCATTTAGCTCACCTATTTGATATCATTTAGCTTACCTATTTGATATCATTTAGCTTACCTATTTGATATCATTTAGCTTACCTATTTGATATCATTTAGCTTACCTATTTGATATCATTTAGCTTACCTATTTGATATCATTTAGCTCACCTATTTGATATCATTTAGCTTACCTATTTGATATCATTTAGCTTACCTATTTGATATCATTTAGCTTACCTATTTGATATCATTTAGCTCACCTATTTGATATCATTTAGCTTACCTATTTGATATCATTTAGCTTACCTATTTGATATCATTTAGCTTACCTATTTGATATCATTTAGCTCACCTATTTGATATCATTTAGCTTACCTATTTGATATCATTTAGCTCACCTATTTGATATCATTTAGCTTACCTATTTGATATCATTTAGCTCACCTATTTGATATCATTTAGCTTACCTATTTGATATCATTTAGCTTACCTATTTGATATCATTTAGCTTACCTATTTGATATCATTTAGCTTACCTATTTGATATCATTTAGCTTACCTATTTGATATCATTTAGCTCACCTATTTGATATCATTTAGCTTACCTATTTGATATCATTTAGCTCACCTATTTGATATCATTTAGCTTACCTATTTGATATCATTTAGCTCACCTATTTGATATCATTTAGCTTACCTATTTGATATCATTTAGCTTACCTATTTGATATCATTTAGCTCACCTATTTGATATCATTTAGCTCACCTATTTGATATCATTTAGCTTACCTATTTGATATCATTTAGCTTACCTATTTGATATCATTTAGCTTACCTATTTGATATCATTTAGCTCACCTATTTGGTATCATTTAGCTTACCTATTTGATATCATTTAGCTTACCTATTTGATATCATTTAGCTTACCTATTTGATATCATTTAGCTCACCTATTTGATATCATTTAGCTTACCTATTTGATATCATTTAGCTTACCTATTTGATATCATTTAGCTTACCTATTTGATATCATTTAGCTCACCTATTTGATATCATTTAGCTCACCTATTTGATATCATTTAGCTTACCTATTTGATATCATTTAGCTCACCTATTTGATATCATTTAGCTTACCTATTTGATATCATTTAGCTTACCTATTTGATATCATTTAGCTTACCTATTTGATATCATTTAGCTTACCTATTTGATATCATTTAGCTTACCTATTTGATATCATTTAGCTTACCTATTTGATATCATTTAGCTCACCTATTTGATATCATTTAGCTTACCTATTTGATATCATTTAGCTCACCTATTTGGTATCATTTAGCTTACCTATTTGATATCATTTAGCTTACCTATTTGATATCATTTAGCTTACCTATTTGATATCATTTAGCTTACCTATTTGATATCATTTAGCTCACCTATTTGATATCATTTAGCTCACCTATTTGATATCATTTAGCTCACCTATTTGATATCATTTAGCTTACCTATTTGATATCATTTAGCTTACCTATTTGATATCATTTAGCTTACCTATTTGATATCATTTAGCTCACCTATTTGATATCATTTAGCTTACCTATTTGATATCATTTAGCTTACCTATTTGATATCATTTAGCTTACCTATTTGATATCATTTAGCTTACCTATTTGATATCATTTAGCTCACCTATTTGATATCATTTAGCTTACCTATTTGATATCATTTAGCTTACCTATTTGATATCATTTAGCTCACCTATTTGATATCATTTAGCTTACCTATTTGATATCATTTAGCTTACCTATTTGATATCATTTAGCTCACCTATTTGATATCATTTAGCTCACCTATTTGATATCATTTAGCTCACCTATTTGATATCATTTAGCTTACCTATTTGATATCATTTAGCTTACCTATTTGATATCATTTAGCTCACCTATTTGGTATCATTTAGCTTACCTATTTGATATCATTTAGCTTACCTATTTGATATCATTTAGCTCACCTATTTGATATCATTTAGCTTACCTATTTGATATCATTTAGCTTACCTATTTGATATCATTTAGCTTACCTATTTGATATCATTTAGCTTACCTATTTGATATCATTTAGCTTACCTATTTGATATCATTTAGCTCACCTATTTGATATCATTTAGCTCACCTATTTGATATCATTTAGCTTACCTATTTGATATCATTTAGCTTACCTATTTGATATCATTTAGCTCACCTATTTGATATCATTTAGCTCACCTATTTGATATCATTTAGCTTACCTATTTGATATCATTTAGCTTACCTATTTGATATCATTTAGCTCACCTATTTGATATCATTTAGCTTACCTATTTGATATCATTTAGCTTACCTATTTGATATCATTTAGCTCACCTATTTGATATCATTTAGCTCACCTATTTGATATCATTTAGCTTACCTATTTGATATCATTTAGCTTACCTATTTGATATCATTTAGCTTACCTATTTGATATCATTTAGCTTACCTATTTGATATCATTTAGCTCACCTATTTGATATCATTTAGCTCACCTATTTGATATCATTTAGCTCACCTATTTGATATCATTTAGCTTACCTATTTGATATCATTTAGCTTACCTATTTGATATCATTTAGCTCACCTATTTGATATCATTTAGCTCACCTATTTGATATCATTTAGCTTACCTATTTGATATCATTTAGCTTACCTATTTGATATCATTTAGCTTACCTATTTGATATCATTTAGCTCACCTATTTGATATCATTTAGCTCACCTATTTGATATCATTTAGCTTACCTATTTGATATCATTTAGCTTACCTATTTGATATCATTTAGCTTACCTATTTGATATCATTTAGCTCACCTATTTGATATCATTTAGCTTACCTATTTGATATCATTTAGCTCACCTATTTGATATCATTTAGCTTACCTATTTGATATCATTTAGCTTACCTATTTGATATCATTTAGCTTACCTATTTGATATCATTTAGCTTACCTATTTGGTATCATTTAGCTTACCTATTTGATATCATTTATTTTGCTTACCTATTTGATATCATTTAGCTTACCTATTTGATATCATTTAGCTCACCTATTTGATATCATTTAGCTTACCTATTTGATATCATTTAGCTCACCTATTTGATATCATTTAGCTCACCTATTTGATATCATTTAGCTTACCTATTTGATATCATTTAGCTCACCTATTTGATATCATTTATTTTTTTTTTTTGCTCACCTATTTGATATCATTTAGCTTACCTATTTGATATCATTTAGCTCACCTATTTGATATCATTTAGCTCACCTATTTGATATCATTTAGCTTACCTATTTGATATCATTTAGCTTACCTATTTGATATCATTTAGCTCACCTATTTGATATCATTTAGCTCACCTATTTGATATCATTTAGCTTACCTATTTGATATCATTTAGCTCACCTATTTGATATCATTTAGCTTACCTATTTGATATCATTTAGCTTACCTATTTGATATCATTTAGCTCACCTATTTGGTATCATTTAGCTCACCTATTTGATATCATTTAGCTTACCTATTTGATATCATTTAGCTCACCTATTTGATATCATTTAGCTCACCTATTTGGTATCATTTAGCTTACCTATTTGATATCATTTAGCTTACCTATTTGATATCATTTAGCTCACCTATTTGGTATCATTTAGCTCACCTATTTGATATCATTTAGCTTACCTATTTGATATCATTTAGCTCACCTATTTGATATCATTTAGCTCACCTATTTGGTATCATTTAGCTTACCTATTTGATATCATTTAGCTCACCTATTTGGTATCATTTAGCTCACCTATTTGATATCATTTAGCTTACCTATTTGATATCATTTAGCTCACCTATTTGAGATCCATTTAGCTTACCTATTTGATATCATTTAGCTCACCTATTTGATATCATTTAGCTTACCTATTTGATATCATTTAGCTTACCTATTTGATATCATTTAGCTCACCTATTTGATATCATTTAGCTCACCTATTTGATATCATTTAGCTCACCTATTTGATATCATTTGGCTTACCTATTTGATATCATTTAGCTCACCTATTTCATATCATTT
>JAQOWM010000369.1:0-11267 GCA_029041755.1 Resseliella maxima | reverse complement strand
ATCGTGGTTGTTTTTTCGGTTGATATTAGTTTTAATTTTAATTTTGTTTTTGTTACCATTGAAATTGTTGTTGTTATTTTTGTTAACAGTTTTCTTTTGATATTTCACTTTATCATCCATTGAATTCTTCATGAATTTTTCCTTTGTAAATGGTTTCACCAAGTAATCAGGACCCCAAATAACAGGATCACAAATTTTCGTGAAACATTCTCTTGACAAAGTAGAAACTTTACAAGAAACAAATTTGTCCACATTCTTACTACGTTTATGATAATTGAGAATTTGAACAGAAAAGGTATTCTCAAGTTGTTTGGACTTTTCAATAATTAATTTCTTTATATCATTTGGCTTTATACCATAATTGAACCTTGAAATATGAATAGTGTAAACCCCATCAATCGGTTCAGGCATAACATTCATGTTTTTCAAAACCTTTAATCTTGAAGCCAAATTTTCAAACAACAATGAACTATCAACATTTTCATCATCAATAAAATTATCACCAATCATAGACTTGTTAATATTTGAATTATCAAGATCAGCAGCAGAAACACCAATTAATTCACTACACGTATCATGAAATTGCTCCTCATTTAACTGTGAATCACTTTTATTGGGCATTTTATGATCACAAACTTCACAAGAAACAGCAAATGGTGATTTTTCACTAAATATGTAGTTGAAGAACTGCAGATTCATATCATTTCCATCATTCGGTATCATAATTATCCATGAATTATCTTCTTGTTTCTTTGCCAAATCAAAATATTGTAACAAGTCTTTAACTTTTTCTTCTCTTTGTCTCATACATTGAATGAAAATTGGATTTTTGCAAAATTTGCATTTAAGTGAGAGACCAGCATAAGTAAGACCCTTACACTTGTTAATTGCACAACAATGTAGCTCTGACATTCTACAACAACAAATCCAATGACACAGCAAATAAGTTAAAAAATGAAATTTCACTTAGAAAAACTTAATCAAATGTAAAAACTTCAATTATTTAAATTAAATAATAAACTCAATCAAACTTTCCAGACAAGATTATTAAATAAAAATCAAATTTAATTTAAATAAATTAAATAAAAATCGGAGCTAAACTAAAATGATGTCAATGCAATGACAGTTAACCTAACCTCATCATTTACATATTTTTGTTGTATACCAAGAGAGTGCTTTGTTTTGTTCAACTGTCAAACGCCGTACATGTTTTTCGTTTGAAAATGCCGACTGTGTGTATTCACTTTCAGTGAGACTCGTATTCCAGTCACATATGATTCACACACTTCCAGTGCGGAGCACACGCACACAGGCACATTGCGTTGGAAGCAAAGTGCATATATATGCTTGTTGACAACAAAACACAATATTGCTGTACGCTAGACCCTAGACACTAGCCATGTACAGTGTGTTGGTGTCTGTTTAGAAACAAAGTCATTGAACAAGACAGTCTTTCTTGTGTTTTTACTTTAATTCTCTTGTTTCATTCATTTAATTTAACTGTTTTGATCGTTTAATCGTTGATTCACATGGATTAAGTTGAAAATTTATATGATTCACATCTAAAATGTCGTCCGTTCAACGAGCATTTGCTCAAAAATTATCCAAGTAATTCAATCTGACTTGTGTATTGTTTTAGGCGTAGACTTTTGTGTAAACATAGGATGAATAGTGATACGATTGTTTGGATTTTTGTGTTTATTTGATTTTCTGTGTTTCATTCCTTTTTTGATAATTCATTTTATTCATTTTATTTGCTTTGACAGGCATCATGCGAGCGATGTAAGGAAAAATGTGAATAAAGAATTACTATTAGGATACAAGATAGATATAGTTAATGCATACAACGAAACAGTCAGATACTGTGAAAAATTTAATACCAAATTAAATCAAGTAGATCAAGAGAATTTAGAAGCAAATATAGAGCAATTGTTAGGAAAATTAAAATACGCATTGCAGATTTTAAAACTTACATATGAATGGTCAGATTATCTATTTGATGAAATTTTGGTTGATGAAATTATTGAACAAGAAGAAAGCATTTCGAGTGGAAGTGACTCACAAGAACATAAGACAGTCAACGAACAGAACATACGAAAGACAAGTGACAGAATAAACGAAGACCAAAACAATATAAACATGGCACAAAGTAAGGCAGAATTTCTAAAATTGGCAGCGCCAATAATAAACTACAAATACAATGGTGATCCATTAAAACTAGAAAGTTTCATAGCAGATATTGAGCTAGTAGATGATATTGCAGAAGAACAAAATAAAACAACATGCTTCAAATTTATTAAAGCTAAATTAGAGGGTAAGGCACTAGAATGCTTACCTACCAACACAGATACAATCCAAAAAATTATTGATGCATTGAAAATTGAAGTACATCCAGAAACGCCAGAAGTGGTTGAAAGCAAAATGTTGGGATTACGGCTTGAAAAGGGTAATTTCTCAAAGTTCATAGAACAAGCAGAAAAATTAGCTGAAGCATACACCAGAAGCCTTGTTAAAGAGGGTGATTCAAAGGAAAAAGCAAAGAAAGCGACAATAAAGAAAACTGTTGAGATATGTAGAAATCTTGCTCGTTTGGATGTAGTAAAATCAGTTCTATCATCCACTTCCTTCACAAGCCCATCAGAAGTATTGGCAACATTCAATACTCAAAGCGACATAGCTCGGAAAGAGCAACGGGAGATCGAAAACCTCAAAAACAGGGGTCAAAACAATAACAAAAATTTCAACAATAAGAAATATGCCAATAAAAACAATCGGAACGGTAATAACTACAGACGAAATTTTAACAACGGCCAAAACAATAACGGGAACTCCAGAAATACAAATAATAATAATAACAACAATAACAATCACAGAAATAACGGAAACAACAGTGGAAACTTCAGAAATAATAACAATAACACACGAAACAACAATAACAACAATAACTACCGCCAGCGAGAACATACCATTAGAGTAGTCACGGGAAACCAGCCAGGCCCGTCGACTGGCGGGCAACAAGTACAAAATCTGACAGAACAGATGTACCACCTACCACTGAATTAGACAGGAAAATCTTACAAGTAAATAATGACTTTTCTGACTTTATCTCAGTAACAAGCCCCGTAGCAAACAAAAACATTCTATTTTTAGTTGATACACAAGCAGATATTTGTGTCATCAAGGAATCAGTTTTAAATCAGGACGCGAGTATAGACAAAAATGACATAATTTCAATGAAGGGTATTACAAAGGAACGACAATATTCAATTGGTTCCATAAAAATGTCGGTAATTTTCGAACATCTATCAATCGAACATATATTTCATGTAGTGGGGGATGAATTTCCAATGCCTACACACGGAATAATTGGGAAGGATTTCGTGAAGAAACATAAGTGTCAGATAGACTACGACAGAATGACTTGTACAATTAGACCACCAGGTGTTCCTCCAGCAACCATCAAAATTTACTCAGAAATACTAAACGGACTTTCAGTATTGCCTCCAAGATCCGAAACCTTTAAACTTTTCAGGATAAAAAGTGAGAATTTTCCATGCATACTAGAAAAACAAGAAATTTCAAATAACGTGTTCATTCCAACTACTATAGTACATCAACCTGAATCATACATAAGGGTTTTAAACCTGAATGAATCAATAAAATACGTACAAACACACCAAATAAAATGCAGACAATTAGACGAATTCGAAATTTGGAAAATAGATAAAGAAACAGAAATATTTAGTAATACTAGAGAGCAAAAACTCATAGGTATTCTCGGTAAACGAATACCAAATCATGTAAAAAACAGATTACTACCCATATGTACAGAATTTGGAGATATTTTCCAATTACAAGACGAAAAACTAACAACAAATAATTTTTATAAACAAACACTTAACGTGAAAGACAATACACCAGTATTTGTCAAAAATTACAGACTACCACAATCTCAAAAAGAGGAGATAAGAAACCAAGTACAGGGTTTACTAAAAAACGACTTAATTGAAATGAGTCAGTCAAATTACAATTCTCCGTTAATAATAGTACCAAAAAAGAGTACGAACGGACAACCAAAATGGCGGATGTGCGTAGACTACCGCCTGTTGAATAAAAAGCTAATTCCTGACAAATTTCCTCTACCCAGAATCGACGAAATTTTGGATGGTCTGGGGAGAGCAAAATTTTTCACGGTCATGGATCTTTACTCAGGGTATCATCAAATACCACTGGATGAGAAATCAAGACATGTCACAGCATTTGGTACAGACAATGGATTTTACCAATGGAAGGTACTTCCATTTGGCATAAACATAGCGCCAGCATCGTTTACTCGAATGATGACAATCGCTTTCTCAGGACTATCAGCAGAAAAAGCATTCATTTACATGGACGATCTAATCGTAATCGGATTCAATGAAAATAATCACTTAAACAATCTTCGAGCAGTATTTGAGACGTGCCGAAAATACAACCTGAAAGTGAATCCGGAAAAATGTGATTTTTTCCGCACGGAAGTATACTTCTTGGGACATAAGTGTACTTCTAATGGCATATTACCAGATCCAAGTAAGATAGAAGCTGTATTAAGGTTCCCAAAACCATCGGATAAAGCAGAAGTTAAGAGATTTGTAGCATTCGCAAATTATTACAGACGCTTCATCAAAAATTTTTCAAAACTAGCAAAGTGTTTAAATGAACTTACCAGAAAAACCACAACATTTAAATGGACAGACGAATGCGAAACAGCATTCAACGCATTGAAAAAATCATTAATTTCACCGCCAATTTTAGCATATCCAGACTTTTCAAAAAGATTTAAGGTAACTGTTGATGCTAGCACTGGAGCGTGTGGAGCAGTTCTAAGCCAAGATCACGACGGTTTCGACAAACCGATAACATACATTTCGCGCACTTTCAAAAAAGGTGAACTAAATAAACCAATTATAGAAAAAGAGCTGTTAGCGATTCATTTCGCAGTAAAAACACTCAGACCATATCTATATGGTCGTGAATTCACCGTTTACTCAGATCATAAACCATTAATATATCTATATAAACTAAAGAGTCCATCATCAAAACTGACACGCATAAGACTCGATATGGAAGAATTCAATTTCGAAGTAATACACATAAGCGGAAAATCTAACGTCGTAGCGGACGCGCTATCGCGAATTAGAATTGATGATTTAAGAAGTGGGTATGAAAAAGAAATATTAGCTATAACCAGATCAATGGATAAACCGAAACAAATAAATAACACAAACAATCATAGTGACATAAACGAACCAAAAATCGGGATATATGAAGAAATGCACGCTGGATTTTCCAAAAGGGTACCACGTGTTAAATTGAACAGAGTAATGATGAAAGGTAGCAGGATTGTCAAAGTAATAATCACAGCATACCAAAATCACAGGAAACTCTTCGACTGCATTGTTGATGAATTGCCCAACGAAAAATTTATGTTAAATAAAATTATTTCGACGCTTGAAAGCGGGGCTATAAATCACAACATATCAAAACTTCAGTGGCCACTGTACGACAAAATGTTTATGTATTTTAATATACAAGATTTTAAGCAGTCTTGCATTGAAAATTTAAAACAAATTTCCATTGCACTAATTAAGAAACCGATTCAAATAAAATCCAATGAGGAAAGATTAGAAATTCTACACAAATTTCACAATGACGAACTCTACGGAGGTCATTGCGGGCAAAAACGCCTATATGCAAAAGTTCGTAGCCAATATTACTGGCCAAAAATGACTATAGATATAGCAAAATATGTCAGAAAATGTCACATATGCAAATTAACAAAACCTAATGAAAAAACCAAAATCAAAATGAGAATAACAAATACACCACAAAAACCGTTTGATTTAATACAAATTGACACAATTGGTCCAATTAGAGTTAAATCACACTCGGGAGCACAATACGCGATAACAATGATTTGTGATCTAACAAAATATTTAGTCGCAATACCAATTAATGACAAAACGGCGAAAACTGTAGCAAGAGCAATATTCGAAAACTTCATACTTCAATTTGGTCCAATGAAAGCAATACGTAGTGATCTCGGAACAGAATATGTAAACGAAGTATTAACTGAATTGTGTAAACTATTGAAAATCGATCAGTTCAAATCAACCGCCTATCATCATCAAACAATGGGGGGTATAGAAAGAAACCATCGACTTCTGAACGAATATCTCAGAGCATATTTAAACGGAAATCTAGAAGACTGGGAAATATACCTTAAATATTTTGCATTCTGTTACAACACGACACAGAGCACGACAAATGATACAAAATATAGCCCATTCGAACTAGTTTTCGGAAGAACAATAGGTTTTCCAAATGAAATTTTATCGGGTAAGATAGACCCAGTATACAATATAGACAACTATTGTAAAGAATTGAAATTTAGGCTACAGACCGCACACAGGGAAACAAAAACCATAATAGAAAAGATTAAACAAAGAAACAAGGACTACTATGACAGAACTCTAAACGAAATTAAATTCAAAATAGGAGATAGGGTAAAAGTTAAAAACGAACCATATGATAAACACAGCTATATTTTTAGCGGCCCTTTTATCGTAGAAAAAGTAGAAGACGAAAATCTAATAATCAATTTGAACGGAAAATCATACAAAATACATAAAAATAGAGTATCAAAATATGACTAAGAAAAACCATTAGACATAAGCATTTAACTTCATTATTTTTTTCTCAAAAAAAAAAAAAAAAAAAAAAAAAAAAAATTAATTAAAAATTAATTAAGCAATTATATTCAAAAAATAAAAATATATTACAATTTTATATTCAAATAATAAAAATATATTACAATTTTATATACAAATAATCAAAAATATATTACAATCTTATATTCAAATAATATCATAATCAAAATTTGTTTTTATACATTCAAACAATATTCAAATAAATAAGAAAAATACTTAATTACATTATATACTATATTTGATAACAAGAGAAAAAAAAATATATTATAGAGAAAAGAAAACCAGAAGAGAAAAAATCAAATAAAAATAGTAAAATTTTCAAAAATGTTGAGTTCAATAAATCCTTATTAAAATTTTTTTTTTTATCTCGAAAAAATGGAGAAAATGTAAAATCATACAACAGAATAATCCATATTTTAATCTGGGAAAAAAAAAAGACTAGCTAACTTTTTTTGTAAAAGAAAAAAAATTGTAATAATGATTTATGTAAAAAGAAAGGAGATGTAATGCGGTAACGCATGCGTATGAACGATAAAGCACGAATAATAAAGTAGTTGCAAGTTGAACTCACTCAACAACAGTTGTGTTTGTATTGTATCCTGCTAAGTGATGTGAACACAGAGGCAAGTAGACTAAACATTAATCATTCTTAATTATTATAGCCAATTTTCATTTGAATGGTATGTATTGGGTGTGCAACTTAAAAACTTCCGTTTTTTTTCGAATTTTGAACGTATATTGAAGAAAATTCTGTAGAAAAATGTTATTGAAAATTTTTTCCATTAGAAGCCATGAAATTTGCCCATTTTTCTAGCAATATATGGATTTCATCCCAAAAGAAATGCGCCGGCTTGGCGGTCAAAAACAAACCGGGTCATTTTTTGGCTTTTCTGACTTTAATCTGAAATATTTCCTAAAATACTGCGCCTAATAAATAAAAGAGTATGTCAGTGAGAAAGAGCAATGTCCAGAGATTTGTGCGGGGACGGGACAATTATTTTCTGAAAGTGAATACACACAGTCGGCATTTTCAAACGAAAAACATGTACGGCGTTTGACAGTTGAACAAAACAAAGCACTCTCTTGGTATACAACAAAAATATGTAAATGAATAAACAAATGTTTTTTTTTTCAGTTGGAAAATGTTTTCATACAAAAAATAACAATTGCGCCTTAATCGCCGTTTTGATTCTATCATTCTTATGAATTGACATGGAAAAGATCGATTTGGGAAAAAAATTAACGTATTTGTTGATAATTAACAATTTATGTTCGATGTAATGTAGTTATTCCAATTCTTCATCTTTTTCCTCGTCTTCGGCTGCCTCGAAAGCCTTATCCAATTCATCAAAGTGCTCGGACTGAAGACGAAACTCATCGTCAATTTGACCTGTAGCTGAATTCGTTGTTGCACTTTTTCACTTTTCTTATTGATTGCCACAGCAAATAATGCAAGGCGATGAAGCAAGGCGCGTAGACACTTTCTACGTGCCCTAAGTTAATTCTACGCGCTTTCAAGTACTTCTTAAGTTTAAATACTTTACTTGATTCACCATAGTATCTTTTGTTATTCAATGAAAAATAAATAAGAATAGAATAGAGTAAATTATTAATTATAATATTTCCTTTTTTTTTTTAAAAAAAAGTAGAAAAATTTATTTGTGATAAGATTGTATTTGAAAACTAAGATGAATCGAATCCAGGAATCTAATCATAAAATTCTGCTGAAAGTGCAATATGAAAAAAAAAAAAAAAAAAAACAAAAATACAATCTGCTATTTATTCCATAAATTTTGACCAAATTGTATTTCATTTTTTATTTTTATTTTTTATTTTTATTTCAATTCTGCTCTATAAAAAAAAGAATACTCGTTAAGTATGAAGACCGTCTTCATACTAAAGTATTTTTGTCATAGTGCTGTCATGTAAAAACCGGTGAACACATAACCTACAAAAAGCGACAAAAATTTGTGACGCCAATGATTGTAATCAAAGCGAATCGAAAATATTTCAATAATTTTAATAGTATTATTACAGCAGTTTAGTAACAATAACGATGTCAGATTCACCATATTTACTTCGAGAAAGGCACAAAACCTGGTAAGTTCACTTATTTTTAATATACGGGGTCTTTGAAGACCCACCCGCTAAATGTATGTTTCGTTATGTTTGTGTTGAATCGTGTTAAATTCGGTTGAATTAAGCAAAATTTTTGAATTTTTTTGTTATGATTGGTTAATTTTTTGAGTTCGTTTGAGTTTTATGTGCATTTCTAATTAATTTACATATTCAATTATATTGCAGCACCATAGAGACAGAAGACGATAACCAACTAATGGACTTGGAAACAACAGACGACAATGTACAATGTACGGCTGATCAGGAAGCACGTAAATTACAATATGAATATAAAGCGGTAAGTGATATGGACCATTGATAACCTAAAATAAGAAATGGAAAAATAAAACGTCATGACTAGTACATGACAGCACGTGTCAGAAGTACTTAAAATAACAGGGCGCGTAGTAGATGTGGCGCCACAATCAGCAAAACTACGTGCTTCATCGCCCTGAAATTGTTTTTGTATAGCAAAAATCTGTTGAGTTAAATTCCTAAAATAAAAATATACAGTAAATTTCCAAAATTGAAAGTAATTGATCAAAATGTATAAAAAAATGAATCAGACGGAATCATAATATCTATATCCTAGTATAGATCTTTATTTTTTTTTATCATACGGGGATTCTTGATTTTAATCCCAAGACCATCCTTAAACATAATCTTTCCTGCGCACACTAATCTTTCCTTTACCATGTTTCTTTATAGAATAGAATAAAAGCAATACAAACGATGACTAAAAACAGCAAAAAAAGTACATTGGTTATGTTCATAATTATGACAACATTTCACTTCTATTTGTAGTATTCAATTTGTATGGAAGCCTTTTATTCTATACACGTCTACACACACATAAACCAGCACAAATATGCGTAAGAAGCAAAGACATTCAGTGTGCGCAAAGAGCAAAGACATTCAATGTTTGCAAAGAGCATGGTCTTCGAAGACGATTAAAATCCAAGAACCACCCGTATGATAAAAAATTGAAAATAAAGATCTATACAGTATATATTATGATTCCGTCTGATTCATTTTTATACATTTTGATCAATTACTTTCAATTTTGGAAAATTTACTGTATATTTTTTCATTTTTATGGAATTTAACTCAACAGATTTTTGCTATAAAAATGATTACCACAAACAGCAAAAAAAAGTATTTTGGTTATGTTTATAATTATGACGCATACGTTCTTCCCTTTTTTTCGGTTTTGCGCGTTGATATCGTGTTCCATCTAATTTTCCAACTAATGAACACACTTCACCTGTTGCCTCATCACGACGTGGCCGCTCAATTAAACGTATATCCGCTTGTAAAACTAAATTGGAATTCTAAATAGAAGAAACAAAAGTAAACATGAACATTGCACTTTCTTTTTAAGTCAACGTTTTTACCACGTATGTAAATAACACCGTAAATTTTTAGGTTATCAATGGTCCATATCACTTACCGCTTTATATTCATATTGTAATTTACGTGCTTCCTGATCAGCCGTACATTGTACATTGTCGTCTGTTGTTTCCAAGTCCATTAGTTGGTTATCGTCTTCTGTCTCTATGGTGCTGCAATATAATTGAATATGTAAATTAATTAGAAATGCACATAAAACTCAAACGAACTCAAAAAATTAACCAATCATAACAAAAAAATTCAAAAATTTTGCTTAATTCAACCGAATTTAACACGATTCAACACAAACATACCGAAACATACATTTAGCGGGTGGGTCTTCAAAGACCCCGTATATTAAAAATAAGTGAACTTACCAGGTTTTGTGCCTTTCTCGAAGTAATTATGGTGAATCTGACATCGTTATTGTTACTAAACTGCTGTAATAATACTATTAAAATTATTGAAATATTTTCGATTCGCTTTGATTACAATCATTGGCGTCACAAATTTTTGTCGCTTTTTGTAGGTTATGTGTTCACCGGTTTTTACATGACAGCACTATGACAAAAATACTTTAGTATGAAGACGGTCTTCATACTTAACGAGTATTCTTTTTTTTATAGAGCAGAATTGAAATAAAAAAAAAGAAAAATAAAAAATGAAATACAATTTGGTCAAAATTTATGGAATAAATAGCAGATTGTATTTTTGTTTTTTTTTTTCATATTGCACTTTCACCAGAATTTTATGATTAGATTCCTGGATTCGATTCATCTTAGTTTTCAAATACAATCTTATCACAAATAAATTTTTCTACTTTTTTTTTTTAAAAAAAGGAAATATTATAATTAATAATTTACTCTATTCTATTCTTATTTATTTTTTTCATTGAATAACAAAAGATACTATGGTGAATCAAGTAAAGTATTTAAACTTAAGAAGTACTTGAAAGCGCGTAGTATTAACCTTAGGGCACGTAGAAAGTGTCTACGCGCCTTGCTTCATCGC
>JAQOWM010000112.1:0-83044 GCA_029041755.1 Resseliella maxima | reverse complement strand
ATAATGCCTTGCGAAGACTTGTCGATAACATTTTTCAAATGGAATTCATTTGGTTTTTTCGATGAGTTTGTACAATTGACTTGCTCGTTGCATTAAATGAAACAATTGAATGTTATGCTTTTCTCGTTTTGTTTAAAACGGAATTTCAAATATCTCAACTGATTGGTTCGTTTGATAGTTTGAATGCAAGATGGCAACTTGAGACTTGAATGTTTATATGTTTCCATTGCCATTGGAAATGCGACTTTTTTGGGGTTCGTTTAACAACTGTCACATTTATATGTAATTCAAACGCATTTGTATGAAACGAAAAAAAGTATTGATTTGAAATGATTAACAGTAATTATTTTTTTTTTTTTTTTGCAAAATTGACCATGAAATATCATTGAGATGATCTTTTTGATTTGGACCAACATTTCGCTGGAATTTAGTCTGATATGACTACAAACCACATCAGCCTTGCAATAGGGTATGTTCCGTGCGGTAGCTCATTCGTTCATGACAGAAAGAATATCAGTTTAAACGTTTGACACTCTCAATATACAATACAGTAAAAACACATCCATTTTTCAGTGCTATTATTATTATTATTATTATTACTGCACCAAACAGCGTTTCTTCGCCAAAGGTGGTTTATTAAAATAATTAAAATATATTTACAATTCATTAAATTAGAATAATTAGTTCAATAATTGCATCGATTCATCAATCAATTGCCAATCCTAACGATTTCGGAGCAAGTCACTATGATTTCTGAACTGCAAAACTGAATCCAAAAACAAACAGACATTGATCAGTGTATCAAATTCTTAAACAATCCAATTAACCTTTTCTTAACAGCATCCGAACTAACATTAAAATCAATTACAAACTCATTCAGATTTCGTTTATTGTAATATTTGTTAAATTTCTCAACTAAGATTTTCAAAGGCATATACTTCTGATAACCAATGTTCTCTGTGTGAATTTTCAAAAATTCAAAATTTCTGACAGAATGATATGGAATCCTGAATTGAATTTTCTCCAAAAGAACCATCGAACAAATTTCACCCTTGATCAATTTTAATATGAATAATATCTGAGCAACACTTCTGCGGTTTTCCAATGAAATCATTTGTAACAACAGCAATCTATGTTCATATTTCGGTAGTTTGAATCCATCACCCCAATTGAATTTTCTCAATGCAAACAGTAAAAATTGCTTCTGAACAGATTCTATACGTCTTGCTATTGCATAATTTTTTTTGTCAAGCGTATTTCAAATTATTTAAGCTATCAAATTTTGAAAAATATCCAAAAGTAATTTTGTAATCTATTGTTTTCGAAGTACTTATTATTTTCGGTGTTTATAAATCACAAAAATCATCAAAACATGGACAATTCTCAAAGCAACACCGAATCAGGAAAATCAACCGATTCCACTCCAGTGGGCAAAGCCCGTCGAAATTCGGATGATAAACATACACCGAAAACAAAATCCATAATTGATAAAGTCTTGCGGACCTGCCAAGGCATCGAAAATGCCGTTTACATGTTGTCCTTGTAAGAAGAACATTAATTCAATAAATTAACAGGATACAAACTCAAATCTTTATTTATGCCTAGACCATGGTCTAGGAAACGTCCTGCTACACCAGAAATTCTCGGTCAAATGTCATGGTATCGGGACCTCGCCAAAGCGGCCATTAGTAAGCTGACAAATGCACGGTATGAGTTTAAGTGAATTTTTTGGAGTAAACCGATATTTTCGAAATGAACTGAATTTGTTGTTTTATAGTTCCGAGTTGAAACCAAGCGATGAAGCAGCTACTGGGGATAGTTCAGCAGAAAATTCAACTATCGCACCAATTAGACGCCAAAATTCAGGGAGCTCAGCGGCTTCAAATGGGTCTAAAAGTTCACAAAATTCGTCGGTATTCTCCTTGTCAACCGATCTTGAACGTTATGCTGAAAATGTGATGAAAAATCTGGGAGAATTTCAAGTTAGAGCAAGCCAAAATGCAATGTAAGTTCTGATTTAGATAAAACTGATATGAATTGAATACTGTAAAATTTCCATTTTTTAGATTTCAAAAGACTGATAGCATGCAAAAGATGGATGAAACCGCTGCCCGGAAAATCAGAATGCTGACAGAGTTGATGTACGGTATGAAATAAAATCATTTTGACTGCAATATTTCAATCCATTCTATATATTACAGTGCAAATTTGAATCAATTTTTGGATGACCATGAAGAAATGTCAACACAACAAATATCAGCACCAAAACAAACTGATTCGAATTTAGGCCAAGCGTCAGGCTGTGGTAATACTCAACTAGATATGACAAATGTTTGGCATGGTAATAATGGGAGCCATGTGAACAATGCAACACCACTTTCGTCACAAAATGATTTGCCATTCACTCAAGGTTACAGTCAACAGGCAGAAGCCGCAAACAATGTACACACATAGAAATAACTGTCAGTGTTAATGTATTAGTGATTCTTATTTGTGAATCTGAAACAGAATTCTTTTCACCACTACAAAAATTCTTCTTCGTGAAAACGAATTTTGGTTATGTTGTGTCAAATATATATGGGTGACAGTTCAGATATAAAATTACGTGCTGATTTTTTACACAACATAACCAAAATTCGTTTTCACGAAAAAGAATTTTTGTAGTGGTGAAAAGAATTCTGTTTCAGATTCACAAATAAGAATCACTAATACATAAACACTGACAGTTATTTCTATGTGTGTATATGCGACAGGAAGCGATGCAAACGATCCAAAGTTACCTCCATTTCAATCGTTGAAAAATAATTGCATATCCGCTCAAGATTCCGCAGACGATCAATGTTATCACAACCAATACGTATACATGGGAACACAACAGCCAGGTGGTACAGTTCAAGATTTTGATACTAGTTATTTGAGCCATGGCAAACAAAATTAAGTGATATGATCATCCGTAGCCTTTACATCGGGTCATATTTTTTTCATTAATAGCTCTCTTTCTTATCCAATAAAACCATCCGTAGATTGAACTGTAACTCCTCAGCTGATGCTAGTGAAATAGAGAAGACCAGTTTCATTTAAGAAAAGCATGAATTGATGCGAAACGATAATTAATTTTTCAATAAATAAATAATAATAAATACGAGCCAAATGAAGAAGATACCAAACGAATGTGCGTTTGATTTTTTTTTTATTTCAAAGTAATTTAAATTCATACGAAATTTACACAATCAATTTTACCCCCACGGTGTGCGTAAAATTGATGTAGATTGATTGTACTGCATTGCATTCATACAAATTAATTTAAAATCATCAACAAATTCTGTCAACGATTGATATTTGCTGTCATCGATTTTCTAGTCGATTTTAGACCGAATCTGAAGAGTTTCTACAGCAACATTCGACGTACAAATGAAGCGTATCGAACGGAAAGTTCGCACAACCGAACCAATTGTTCCCAAAGAAAATATGTAAGTGTAATCAATATTTTTTGGGAAAAAAATGACAGTCAACCTAATCTGTTGGTGTTTTTTTGTCACAGAAAATTGCTTCCAACGCATATTCGCGAGTTTGTTGATAGTTACACTCGGCCATGGAAGGTCGTTGAGTTTGCACAACGTAATTTTTCGAGTTCGTGTTTGATTCGTGAGCCGCGGTTCGACAAAGGTGCCATGACACCGAGCGTTACCCAGCAAGAATTTGAAATTGATCGCGAATATTATTCGCTGGATGAAACATTGACGTATAAGAGTGAAAGTTGTACACCGAGCAGTCGTCAGTCCATATCGAGCTTATCTTCCATATCGTCATATACAGACACGTTGACAACGTGAGGTTCATGGGCCAGTTTCGATTTGAGAAGCTCAATGAATGATCCATTGATTCATGGCCTTCTGGATCGTACGTCAGCCGAGACGATTGATCAGAACAATGAAAAACGTCGTTTGGAAGATCAACAAGAGTCGATTTTCACATTGTACCAAGATGTCGACGATGATGTTGTGGAGAAAAGATTGCCAGCCGAAATGCCGTTTGAGCACATGGGTCATCGCTTTCTTGTGAAATGCTTACAACTGAAATTGAAATTGGAAGTTGAACCAATTTTCGCATCGATGGCAATTTATGATGCAAAGGAGCGAAAGAAAATTTCAGAGAATTTTTACTTTGACATGAACTCGGAGAATATTAAGCGAATGTTGACCTCACATGTTCCATACACTGACATCAGCACACAGAGCCGAACGGCCGTTTTTGAGGTCACAAATCCGAGCAATGATTTATTCTTGGTGATACGATTGGAAATAGTGCTTCAAGGCGATATCAAGGATTCGGTTGAGCCGTACATTAAAGAGGATAAAGAAAAGTATCGTGATAAAGCCGAATCGAATGCCGCCGATTACTGTGAACGTCTTGGAAAATATCGCATGCCTTTTGCATGGACAGGCATTTATTTGACCAATATTTTCAACGGTGACGGCGTTGAATCGTCCAAATATGAACGTGATCGAGACACAATGGGTTCAGCCACCAGCTCAAATAGCTTGGACCGAAAGTTATCCACGAGTAATTTCCATACAGAGGCTGTTGAGCTTCAAACTCCATTGAGCCGACGCCAGCGCCACCATTTTCAAAGGGCACATAAATGTAATTTAGTATTTCAAATCAGAACTATACAGCGCGCCAATTCAAAATGTGGTGCTAACAGCCGCACCTTGGTAATTTCGATCATCTGCGTCGCAAAGCTACCGACATGGGAACATTGACTCGTCGCGGTTCATTGGAGCGCAAGTCAGAGAAACGGCGATCATGGTCACCAGACGATTTTGCCAATAATATTGAAAATTTTCGACCAATCACAATCACTGTTTCGAGCTTCTTCAAACAGGTAAATTAACATTTAGTATTATTTTGTGTGCTTTTTTTCATTTAGATCGGTGGTGACTTCAGCTTCAGATAGCGCAATCATCATAGAAACGGTAACGGCAATCATCATAAAAACGGCAAATGGCTCAACTTTAACTGAAATTTAGATTAAATAATTCATTTCGATTAAAATATTTAATTTGGTAACCAATAATTTGGAAATTTTTTTTAGAAAATTTGAATAAATTTTTTTTTTTTCAAATTTGCAAACCTTTAATTTTTTTTGTTACATGTTGATATGCAATCCCAGCATGCACTACAATCATTAAGTCCATTGCAATATTGATACTCTCTCTTCTGTGGATTTGACGATGTATGGCACCATGAAATATTAACTTTATCAGAGATTTTGTTACACATTTTCCAGCACACATTTAACTCACATCCAAAGTCGTGAGGACAGTTTTTTAAAACACTACTTGAATTTCTTGGAAATTGTACTTCGTGATTATTTGCGAAAAATGGTTTAGCTTCAAATATTTTTGTTAGAAGGTTTGCTCCGACTAAAGATATCATTATTGCAATGTACTGAACGGATCCCATTGCTATTTTTTTAAGCTGCTTAAATATAACCACGCATCGCGGTGTGAACTGTCTCAAATTGTTTGTCAGATAGCTCTCCACCAGGAGCTCCGCTATTTTTTGCATTTCGTCAGTTTCCATGTTGATAGCAATAGATTTTCCTCTATCCATAGCAGATATTTTAAAAATTAAAATGACAAAAAGTAACAAGACACTCTTAATACTTAAAACTATTTAAAGATAATACTTAAAGATAATACTTAAAACTTTCATTTTTTCTCTTCAATTTAATATTCGTCTGAACTCTTTGAATAATGGTTCTATACTAAATAGAACTAAACATATTTTGATAAGATTTATGAATTTTATCGTTTCTCAATGCATTTTTATCACAAAATGAAAAGATTAATGACCATATCAAGGTTTTACTTTTGATAAGCATTTGAGGTAAATTTGAGAACATTCAAAAATTTAGTTTTCGTTACGAATTCAGTATTAAAATTAACTTAAAAAATCTATAGAATACCAGTTTTCGAAAAAAAAAAATTAATCTAAATAGAAGTTAGATTTTATGCTTTTCTAACAAAATTTAATTTGGATCCAAATCTAAATACGAAAATTTCGAAAAAGTAAAATCATTCGTATTTTGCGACGAGAGTATAATTTTTTTCACATTAAAATTATTGTCAATTTATAATATGATTTGTTCCAAATCCATATACCAAATTTCATCGAATTTGGTTAAAATTTGTTGAACAAAACTTATCTTTATATGATCATACCTCCAAAAAAACGGAAATTTTTCAAATTTTCATTTTTCAGCTTGACACACCTAACGAAATGAAAGCTTGTTTTGTTTACGTTTTAGTGTGTTGCAAACGCAAACACAACTTTTTTCGTTTTTCATATATTTTGTGTACGAATTAGTCGATACATATGAAAAAACAATACTTTTCAGCATGCTCATTTCATAAACACTCATAAACAGAGACGATCTCATATGAATCACATGGAGCAAGCACACACGTTGAACGTATAGTATTGTTGTTGTTTTTTCTATTCTTTCCATCCACGCTTCACACGCTTGCTCATCTGGTTGTATTTAAAAGCTGCCGTTGATGCCGTTGATGCCGTTGATGCCGTTGCTGCTCAGAGAGCTTGTTTACACTATCTTTGCAGTTGGAGTTTGAGAATGGAACATGCAACTGCAGTAATTGATTCGGTACTTGCAATGTGTAACACAGTGATAGAGAGAGAAACTGTGAGAGGGAGAGAGAGAGTGTGAGAGAGAGAGTGTGAGAGAGAGAGCGAATGAGTATATCTGAAATCATTCAAAATGCAGTATAATTTTAAATGCGAGTGAGCAAAAAAAAAGTCATGTCACACATACCCTTACATGCTATCGCTACAGCGAATATGAACCGTATTGCATATATAAATACATTACTTGACTCGAATTAGAGATGGGTCGGAATTTGTCAAGTTACCCTTACATACCATCGCTTAATCGTAATCGATTAATAACGGCACTGTGTGGTTATAAAATTTTGTTTAATCTTCGCATGTAAATTCGACGAACGAATGTCGATATCAATGGTATAAGATAAATAGATAGATAGATGGAGAGAGAGAGAGAGAATACCTTTCTCTTTTCATATTCGTCGATAGTTTATGCGTACGAATGGGAGAGAGAGAGAGAGAGAGAGAGAGAGAGAGAGAGAGAGAGAGAGAGAGAGAGAGAGAGAGAGAGAGAGAGAGAGAGTCTCGCTGTATGGCGCTGGTGGCGAAAATACGAACTAAGTTCGATTTTGGTCGCTCTCCATATAAAATACATTGAAAAAAGTGCTCGAACTGTCTTTTTCCTACTACTAACTTAGTTAGTGAATAATAAAGCCCAAATTCAAAAATGTAAAATAATGAACAATAATGTGATACAAAGATTTTTTTCAGAAAAATCGACTATAACCATTTCAGATTCACAGTTTTCAAAAGAGTATTTCACACTTGCCACAAGATAAAGAATATTGTTGAAATGAACATATTTTGCAAATTCGCTCTCTCTCTCTCTCACACACACACACACACACACACACACACACACACACACACACACACACACACACACACACACACACCGAAATTTATAACCGAACGTAATGGATAAAAAAAAATATTAGATTATCATTATTTGTAGATTTGAATGAAAACATTGTATACGATAATAGAATACTTTACGATGCGAATTTCCCATTTATTTAAATAAACTATATGCAATAAAAACTCATACTGTGCGTGAAAAGATATTTATTCAGTTACAAAGATTGCATATGTTTCACACAATCATGCTGTTGATAGCGATTTTAGCCAAGCGCAAAAATCATATTCATTCAGTTCCATGTACTTGCTGCATATAGTGGTGGCACACCCAATCAGAGATATCTGTTTTGCCGAGGTAAACACCACTATTTATTTTCTTTGAAACATTGTACCATACATAAAAGTGCGATATTTTATTATTGTTATTTTTGTTCAGCTTTTCTTTTCGGTTTGTTTGCATGTGTATATGCTATCGCAATATTGGTAAATGCACGTAAGTGTGACTACAGCAAATACAGCGAATACGCTTAACCACGCCTGTATTTCGCATATTAGATCTATACTCACCTTCACATCCAGTCTGTTTTACTCGTGTGAAGACAATTCAACACACAATACAGTTCCCTCCACATAGTCGTGACGCGTGTATTATATGAAAACGTATCGAATAAAGAACGCCCTGCCTTTAACTTGTATTCATACATACAATGAATTTGATTTAGTTTGACGACAGCTGCTGGCTCGAAACGACGCGCATTTTCAATTGATTGCTCCGGCAAAATTCAAATCACTTCTTTTTATTTTGTTTTTAGCCAGAGTGTATGAAATTCCGCAAAATAAATAATAATCGTCGAAAAGATTTAGATTGTGTGTTAGTTTTGTATGTGCTCATGCTCATTTCAATATTGCCATTTTTTTTAAATAGTTGTCGGTTTAACGCGTTTCGGCTGTCTATTATAAAAATCGGTTACTAATGTCGAAACGTCTCGGTTGATTGTGATTAAATTTGGTCCATCGAAACGTACGTCAATGCAATTCGCTTGTGTTTATACCACAATTCATTCATTTGATGATACACTTTCATTTAACTAAATAGATCATGAATTTACGACGATAACGACGACAACAAGACTACGATAAAAAGAATTTGTGGGCTCTTGATGCAAAAGTTTTGAGTATTTGATAATTTAATTGAAAAGTGAAATTTAATTGCTAATTTGATAAGTAAAAAATATAGTTTAATTGCAACATATTAAACATTAATATAATTGGATTAATAATTTACCAATTTTCAATTTTCAATAAACGATGAAATATAATGAAAAATATCTTGTGTAAATTGAAACAAGACATTATAATTGACACGAATCAATGTTTTAATAAAAAAAATTCATCCAATTAATCGTCAAAATTGAGAAAAAGAGCCACCTGTCACAAATGTAAAACTAAATTTACATTTCCGACGGTATATGCATGAGAGCGCGCCACTTATGGCGTTTACCTTTAAAATAAAGTAAATGAAACTGAAAGTGAACTAAAGAAGCAAAATAAATAAATATCAACAAATTAATTAGTGCCGCCGCACCGTGAGTGAATGCATGCTCTTTCTAGCCATTTAAATGTTTATACAGAAAGGTAGTGATATGACAACGTTGACAACAATAACATCACATTCCTTGCCATTAATTCCATTGCAACCGAATCTCAATTTATTTGAAAAGCGTTTGTCCGAAGACATTTGCACGATGAATGGTGTGGAAAGTATGTTGCCACACAGTCTAATTCGATTATCATCGCCAAAGCGTGAGCTAGCCCAAATGTCACCACAAGATTGTTATGGCAGTGAAAATAGTCAGAGTAATTCGATTTGTGATATTGATCCTCGATCAGTGCCGATGGGCTATGATTCGAAATTTTCTGTCGGAACATTAGCAGCTGATGAACGAACAAGCAGTGAAATTGCTAGATCAAATTCAGCATCATCCTATAAAGGTGATAATAATAATAAGGATGATGACGATAACGATGAATATTTAAATTATTGCAGTGATGATAGTGAATTATCAGTGGGCAAAGAAGTGGACGATCCATCAGATATTCGACGCAATAACAATGATTCAAAAATATCATTTTGTCTGAATGATTCATTGTCAATCAATCAAAATAATCATCAAACAAAATTGCCAAGTGTTGTTCGTCCAAATCCAACAAGACAGGAAGAATTTTTACGTAAATCACACATATATGCTGAGGAAATAATGAAGCATCAAATTAATTTCATGTCAGTTACCAAAGGTTTGAATATTAGCCCACGAATAAGTGATAATGCTTTCAGCCCATATCCTAGATCAAATGAACTAAGTCCTATTCATAATGCGGCCATTGCAAATCCATTAAAAATCGGTTTTAGTCGATTGCAAGCGTATGCAAATGATAATGATTTAGGTAAAAAATGGAGCGTAATTGAAGATCGTAGTGCTCAATCACCAGAAGCTTCACATTTTCGCCAAATTCATTCACATCTTAATGCAATATCGAAAATTACATCGGCTTTGGGTCGTGATAATAATACACGGGTTCAAATGACATCACCATATACGACATCACGTGAAAATTCACAATCACCACCATCATCGAATGTATCAAGTGTACGACATATACTTCACAATAATTTTAATGAAACTAACTTAAAATTTAGCATTGATAATATTTTGAAGCCGAGTTTTGGACGTCGAATTACTGATCCGCTATTGAAACGAAATAAATCGGCACGTAAAAGTGGTACAGCTCATCGAACGACAAACGCAACAGAGAGAACAAATCGTATGAATGCAACGATCGATCCAATGGTGAATGCGACGCTCACAACAGCGAGTGACAAAAAAATAACTGATCAAACCGTGTCAAAAATATTACCACAATCACCAAATATAAACCCAACCAGTAGTACTGATCCAATTGATAAGACAACTACGACTAAAGCAACATCTTCAACGTCAACGGATTCCAACAATAAAGGACCAATATCATGGCCTGCATGGGTTTATTGTACAAGATATTCAGATCGCCCGAGTTCAGGTAAGAGATTTTTGGTTTTATTTAATATTCAATCAATACAAAACAATCTCTAAACAGAATTTTCTTCTCCAATGTTCTTGAAAGTGCAAAATATGTGTTGTATACGCAAGCACATAATCAATCATTTTATTTGATTTTCTTCTACTTGAATTAGATTGGTAATTGAAAAATTTTGAGTTTTACATGACATCACTTTATATTTCAAAATTTGGATTAATTGCTTGACATTATTATTTTGTTAGAAGAAAAAATAAAATAGAGGAAACGAATCAAATTATTAATATCAAAATGTTTGTTGTCTAGTTGAATACACATATTTCTGGGAACGGACGACAATATCTGATTGTAAAATCAAAATTTGATAATTTATCAAATGGTTGACAGAGTACCGTGAAAACAAATTATGATTACACGACGATATTTCAAATGAGAAAAAAAACACACCGATTAACGATTACAGGATATTTTCAATTTCATATAAATCATAATTTCGGTCATTTTCCACCCAAAACAACATACACATGAAATTGTCATATAAATTCCAAAACAAGAAGCACAGAAAAAAATGGAACAAAAGATGAAAAGAAAATAAAGCGACCTCATAAAAGTGACCACAAAACCACCAATTTTCATGCAACCTGTCTATTGATCGTTCGCAGCGATGCAGTTTTGCTC
This sequence comes from Resseliella maxima, assembly GCA_029041755.1. Taxonomy (NCBI): domain Eukaryota; kingdom Metazoa; phylum Arthropoda; class Insecta; order Diptera; family Cecidomyiidae; genus Resseliella; species Resseliella maxima. The sequence continues at coordinate 71,749 of JAQOWM010000112.1, read as the reverse complement.
TTGTTTTGTTGGTTTCTCGTCACTCAAAATAAGAATTCCGGTCAATAAAATGTTGTTCGATGACCTTCAAAAGCACAAGAACATCGCCATATATTTTGTCTTTATTATTCAACCAAAGTGTTTTGTGGTTATCATGATTTGTCCGTTATTTGTTCGATTAAATAGAATCAGTTTTATTTTGATATAAATATGCGATCCAAAGATGAGATGGCGTGCGGTAATCGTTTGCAACTTCTTACACTCTTTTCATCGTTTAAATTATGTAATAAAATTGAGTTTTATAATGATAATTTTTCTTGAGAATGATGGGGCACTGATCGAATCAGTCACTATAGTCCGATAAAGTTTTCAAAGCACAAATTGAAACTAGAAGAAAAAGCAACCACTCAACGCTAGAATTAATATTTTTGATTTGGGAAACTATATTGAAATACAATCAAAGTTTTAAAAAAAGACGCAAAAACGAATAAAGATAAAGGCATACAATACGAGTTACGAAGCTAACAACAATAAACAAACAAACAGAGGGAAAAGAACTGTTAAACATCACATACAACAATTCTTATTCCGAAAGAATCGCGCGTATATATTCATACACATTCAAATAACTCAAAGAGAGTAGTAAAAAAATGCAAAAGAGTAAAAGAGTGAAGGACAAAAAAAAGTAAAGAATAAGACACAATGAAACAGATAGACAGAGGGAGAGGAAGAGCAAGAGCCAGAAAGATAGATTATCACCGTCATATATAAAGAAATTACTTCATTTTCTCTTCGCTCAATTTAAATGTTCATCTGCGTTCTGGCTCTATCAATCCATCCACTTCAATATTCCAGTTTGTTGAATCGTTTTCGTTTCATTTTATTATTTCATTAGTAATTCGCTACTCGAAAAACTAAACCAAACCAAACAAAACCACAGCCATAAAAATGCATATCAAGTTAAATAAAACAAAAAAAAAAACTACACGAAAAATGTCAGAACGAGTCCGCTAATGATCAAAATAATGCTCTTCATAAAGACGAATAAATGATATTTATTCTTGGGTGGTCTAATGCAATGCAGCAATACTGGCGCGCGCACATACGGCGTTCGTTTGGTTCAACAATAATAGCAGCACACGGGCCACCATTCACATACTCATAACACAAAGTTTTCTGTTGTCTCTTCGGCTTCTGCTGTGGTTGCTGTTGCTGTTTCTACTGCTGCTGCTGCTGCTGCTGTTTCAACGTTGAAGCAAGCTAAAACACTAGTTAAAATACAACTGAGAAGTAATACAAAGCGACTGAATACGTAAGCAAACCAGTGTGACTCACGGATACGATTGTATGTTTAATCAAAATTGCATTTATGACATTACGGAACGATGTTCCAACTATCTTTTCAATCATGCAAATTAGCACCGGTGCAAACAATTTGTGAGCTCACAAAAATCTTGCGTTATACTGCGTGTTTTATGTAGAATTTTGAACAAACCGCTCAAATGCATTGCAGTACGCAATAAGCAAAAAAAAAAAAAAAACATTATCAGTGTCTCATAACAGTCGATTTGTTTGTTTTGACCACATCATCTTTATGCATATATATAGTTGAGATCTCGTTGCAGATGATCGATCATACTAACCGGTAAGTAGTAATTTATTAATGAATAAGAACTCGCCCAGACACACGAAGAGCAAAGAAGGAAAAATGTTGTCTGCTTCAAAAAACACACATAAAAAGTGTAAGTGGCAAAGGAAGCGCTATGCGATTGTAGCAAATATGGCAAACGGAATATGCTCTTTATGATCGTGTGTGTGTGTTTTTTTTTCAATTTCTGGATATAGAATATTTCAATCTGTTTACTTTTATTAAGTAGCAGACACATGGTTTTACCATTTTTAGTGTCAGTCAATAATCGATTGATACCAATCAGACTGTTTATCCAAATACACACAGATGATTGCATGGATCGTAATCAAATTTGTCGGTGTTAAAATATATTGATTGGACATTGGTGACTTTTTTCGATTGCATTCACATTCACATATTTGTCACAGATGCTCGAGCCATTGGGAATTTAGAAAAACAAACAGCAACAACACCCAAACATAAATGTCGTTTGCCACTATCATGAATTTGTTGAAAATGTCCGAAAATAAATTCTTGTAGTGTTGAACTGCCAACCACATTCAATAACTAGTTTATATACTCGCACCAACAGTAAATACTGTTTTCCATTCGAAAATGGGAATTTCATTTTGTTGGTCTTCAAAATGTTCAAACATATATATATGAGCCACATGTTTGATAAAACAACACTCATGGTTAGCTCACATTCAGTTACTATACGCTCAATTTAATTTCTCAGTTAACATTACAACTATTTATGTGCGAAAGACTAAAGTTAAAGGAACACTAAAGTGTGTTTATGTTTTGTCGAAAATCGGAATCTGTTCATATGTCAACTGGACGGAAAAGAAGATGGAAAAACGGCATTTTAATATAAAATATATGACAAATGATCGTATGTGACTTATGTGTGTTCGTTTCATTTCTTTTCATATCATTTCCTATTTCATTAAAAACATCGTCAACATCAATCCAAATGTTTATCTCATTCAAATGCAAAGCGATGTATGCATGACACTCAACCGAAATTTATACACACATAAATTTTCAAATGAACCAAACCAAACACACACACATATACAGTTTGCGAAATAAGGTTAGACGCACCAGCATTTTTTTAATTTTATTAAAAATTATTTACGAATAAATCATAGGAAAAAATTTAAAAAATATTTCTTAAATTTTGAATTTTTCAAGATTTTTCAAATTTTTGCGTTCTACGAGTGCGAAATAAGGTTAGACGCACTTGCTCTTTATGGTTATAAAAATCATATTTTTTGGAAAACTTAAATCAATACTTGGTCCATTTGCCTTTGGCATCATGTAATGCGATGACTCGACGCGGGAGACTGTCATACAGTGATTCGATTTTGTCCTGTGGGATGTTTTGCCAAGCCGCCTCGATGGCTCCCGTCAATTCTTGTTTTGTGTTGAATTGTCGACCTTCTTTCTAAACTTCTCGAGCTAAAATCGACCAGACGTTCTCAAAGATGTTCATATCTGGTGATTTGGATGGCCATTTGTCGAAAATATTGATTCCACGCTGCTCAAAATCGGCCAAAGTTGACCTGGCCACGTGAATTGCGGCATTGTCTTGTTGAAATTGCAAACCTAAACCTGCGCATTCATAGCCATATGCTGGGAAATGAGTGCCGACCATCTCCTGGTACTGAATTGCGTTCATTCTGGTTGAAATGAATGACAACCGTATCTTTTTCAAATAACCAATGGCTCCCCACACCATCACATAACCACCGCCAGATTGGCGCTTACTGAAAACCTTTTCTTCAGTACGTAAATCATGCCAATAATGAGCAAAACCATCTGGACCATCCCAAATAAAATTTTTTTCATCAGAAAAAATAATTTTTCGCCAATGGTTTGTCCAATGAATGTGATCCAGAGCGAACTTTTTACAACCCTCAATATTGGCTAGTGTCAACATTGGCTTGCGCTTCATTTTTTTGTATTTTAGACGACTTGATCCACTTAAAATCTTTTGAACACGTCGAACACCAACAGATAAATTGTTTTCAGCCGTTAATTGCCGGGCAGACTTGAAACTATTCGCCGCACTTCGAATTAAACGCCGTTTTTGTACCGTTGATACAGTTGATGGCCGGCCCTTTTTGTAGTTTTGTCCATAATTGTCGCGATTTTTTAGGAAATATCGCACTATTTTTTCACTTCGGTTAATTTCCTTTGCTATCTGACGATTTGACATCTTCATGTAATCTTTTAGTGTGGATATTTTGGTTTTTTCCACCTCTGTTAATGGTTTGCCGTGACCCATTGTTGATTGACTGAATTTTGTATGACAACTGCCTCGTAATTATTGTGAAATTGCAGAAAAACTATCAATAAGGTGCATAACGGTGAATTCCAACACAACAAATGTCAAAAACGAGAGCAACATTGTTTATTTCATTCAAAACAGCAAGTACGTTTAACTTTATTTCGCACTCGTAGAACGCAAAAATTTGAAAAATCTTGAAAAATTCAAATTTTAAAAAATATTTTTCAAATTTTTTCCTGTGATTTATTCGTAAATAATCTCTAATAAAAATACAAAAGAAAAAGTGCAAAAAAATCTTTTCATTTTCACGAGATATCTTGAAAAATGCTGGTGCGTCTACCTTATTTCGCGCACTGTATATATAACTATTGGGTGTATGCAAAAGAAATGTCGATTTAGATAACAGATGGCGTAACTAGCGTTGTGTGCATCGGAGCACACCGCGGCCATTTTCTTTTTTTTTGTCTGTCATTACGCTATAAATTTCAGTATATGTCATTTTGCTGAAGTGTAAACAACAAAGATTTTTTTTGCTTCAAAAATGTCGAAATTCGTGGCTGAAAAAGTGGTCTTGCGGGGAACTTTAATAACCTTCATTCATTTGAAGAAAACCGCTGCTGAAAGTTATTGTTTGTTAGTAGAAGCTTACGGTGAACATGCTTCAACTCAAAAAACTTGTGAACGATGGTTTGCGAGATTCAAAAGTGGTGATTTTGACTTGGAAGACAAAGAACGGCAGGTCTTCCAAAAAAAATTGAAGATGCGGATTTGCAAGTACATTTTACTCCTTCATGTCATAAGAGTGGAAGCACCAAAAAATGATCATTTTTATATGGAAATAAAATTAAACATTTTGTTAGCCCTGGAAAGTGCATGAAGTACTCAAAATACTGATTTCTGTTCTGAGAATAAAATTTAGTTTATAAAAAGAACTAAAAACCTTCAGAAGACATCATCACCGAAGGATTACTCTTTCACATATTTTTTGAGCTCCGAAAAACGTCAATTTGTATGAAAAACGTGCAATAGACCCAAACTTTTGGACGGTAGTGTATATATACTATATATATAGGAGAGCAAACTTTTTGTTGTTGCTTTTTTCTTTTTACGCTCTTTAAAGATACGATGGTCTTGCTAGTGGAATGGAACTGAACAGAGAACACCGCTGAAATCGACTGAGATAGAACAAGGAACAAAAAAAATGAAAATGAACGTTTGCTTAATTGCTTACTCTTGCGGCCACACTTTTTCAAGAGTTGAGCTCTCGTAGTTTTGGACAGCTCGACATGTTGTTTCATATTGTGAACGTTTATTTTTAGATGAATTCAAAGTCGATTGTGCCACGAAAATTGGTTTACACAATATTGTACATGTGTGCTGCAAACAAAAGACTTTTTTCGAAGTAAAAAATGAGTGACGAAACTAAAATATTACAGAAAAGAGAAATATGAATTTGACAGATTTAGAAGGTTGCACAGATTTAAAGTAATAAAAAAATAATTTTTCAAAATTTTGGAGTACTTTCATCACTCATCTGAACTGCTATACGATGTGATGTTTGTTCTCTTGACTCACTTTTTTTATTCAATTTGGCCGAAATCAAAACCATTGACACTGCGAAGTCGATTAAATCCCATCCGAAAGCCACCGCACGATACGCGACCGCTCACACTGTCAGTAAAAGCCAAATAGCGAAGAATAAATAACTAAAATGAAGTAAAATTTAAATGCGAGATATGATAATAAATCAAGAGTGTGTGTGTGCGTGTGAGCACCCGCGATTAATATAGAACACAATCATAGACAGGTTTTTAAAATTCAAAATCAGTCGTTGCTCTTCTCTTTTCTTGTTGATTTTCATGTTCATGTAAATATTTGCTTCTAAATTTGTGTTTTTTTTTTTTTTGGCTACCTGTTTGATCACATCGTGAACCATTCAAACGATTTAGTCCACAAATAATCCACCAACTGTTTGCACAGCCAATGTTTATTCTCGTTCAATTTCGGAAGGATTATGGAATTCAACTGCGTCTGAGACTTTATTTTTAAATGAAATGAGTAATTTACACTTTCAACAAATATATTAAGTTTCATGTACAACAAAAGTGTTTGTAAACATTCTATTTGCTGAGCGGTAGTTTTCATTGGAAATGTCTTTGATTTCAATTTAATTGTTAGATTTGTTAGCATCAACATTTGTAAAATGGATTTTATATCGAACATTGACAATGGAGATAACTTGAATTTATTCAAGAGAACGATCAATCTTTCACTATAGTAATCTACCATATGCAATGGAATATAACTTTCGGTTTATGTCTGTTTAAGTAAATTTAAGTTCAATATCAAGACCGACTGATCCAGTTTTACAGCATTTCATCATTTATTTTATTTGCAAAGGAATTTATAGTTTTCTTTAAAAGAAAGCAAATGTAAATTCCAAAAGATGGTGGACTTAAATGCAATCGAGCTGCTAAAACATCACCCCATATTATGCACTTTTCACACTTGTTTATATCACATTTTAAATTGCCACTGCACAATTCAACCGGTCATTCAACAAAATTCATTCTTCTTCTCACAAAGTTTAATCTGGTGTATGGTGCTTTTATTCAAATATTGAAAAACCATGAAAACCAATTTTGTGCTATTTGTTGAAAGAATAAACCGACAAATGGAATGAAAAAATTCTGTACGTAAATGGTAATACAGCCATGCACATTGCACGAAAGAAGAAGGACAGAACCTCAATGACCTACGACAACAATGGACCAAATTTATTTTCTCTTTGCTGCATTTTATATTGAATAATTTTAAATTCTCGCTAAAAAAAGTTCTAAATAATTAAAGTAAATTCTCGCAAAGTCATCAAATTCACTGAAAATTATTTTACTGAGACAAATGTGAGGAGATCTGTTTGTACATAGTAGAAATTATCGAGCCGGTTTGAACTTATTCTCAACGCTCAAATTTCATTCAAAAATCGCATTTGAGATATTGAAATTCATCATATAAGCGGCACACAATATGTTTATTATTGAAATTTTTCACTTTGAATGTCTAGTTAATAATTAGCATCTGCCGTGCCAGCATGCACTTCACCCCTTATTTTTCACCTCTATCACACATTCTCAATTCTTCTTGTGATGTTTAGCATGTGAACATAATTGTTTTAACAGTTTTATTTTTACCGCTTGATGCTTTTATGCGTAAAACATTGCAAACACGTTGTCTGACTATGTGATACACACGTTAAATGATGAAAATTAGAGAGAATCGTTCAGTCTGTGCGATGAGATACTTTGTTGTATTTTGTGCATATGACACGCGCGCTTACAATATCCTTTCTTGTTTTTTCGCTCACTCACTCACTCACTCATTCACTCACTCACTCACTCACTCACTCACTCACTCTCTCTCTCTCGCTCTCTCTCTCACTCTCTCTCTCTCTCTCTCTCTCTCTCTCTTACTGTTTAAAACATCGTTTTCTTAAAAATGTTATGCTTTATGATTCTTTTTTTATGCTTTAATCCATGTTCATAACACTTTAATTCAATACATTCTGCGCTTCCAACTATATTACCGTGATTTTGTACTGTATTAGTTACAAGTGTGGGTTTTGTTTATGGTAAAATAAAGATTGCAATGTCAGTAAGGCTCGTGCATATTCGCCACTATCCATTACACATACTAAAAAGACAAAAACATATTCACAGAATTTTTCTTTATCCACACTTTTGGTGTGTGTAGGTCGATTCATAATGGAAACAGTGATTTTTTTCTAAATCAAATCAAGGGTTGGCGGATAAAAATAAATCCTTATCGAAAGCCTTAATATCAATATTTTTTTAAATCTATTTGATAAATAAAGTGCTAAAAATTTAATTTTTGTTCTATAAGAATCTACATCTACATGCTGCATACTACTTGAAGCGTGCAGACTACTGCAGACGTTTGCGCGTCGAAAGTATACACACACACGCACACGCACACGCACACACACTTTCATGTAACTTTCGTTCATCATTGCAAATTGGGTGGTCTTTTTGTTATTGCTGTTGTTGTTGTTGTTGTTATTGTTTCTGTTATTATTATTATCATGTTGCGAAAAAAACCTGTGCGTGTGCGGCCCTACTAATATCCATTATTATATACCACGTTGTATTGCATTTTGTGTTCGTCACATACACCAAGTCCCCAATGTCTATTCAAAATATAGTCATAAAATTGACTGAATTATGAAAAAGACATTCAATTCAAATTGAAATAATAATAAAAACCAATAGTCTCTAGACTGATGCCAAGTGTAAAGATATTGTCTTTCGTTTTGTGATACTATGCACGTAATTCATGCCATTTTCTGTAGTTTTCTAATTCTTAAAAAATTTATTCTTCACATTTGAGGATTTGGGGTGGTTTAAAATCGATAAAATTTGAATTTTTTTGTTTGCACTAAAAATACAAAAAGCACCCACCTAATGATCAAATTTAATTTTGAATAATGTTCGAAATGTTATTGCATCTTGCATACGCAAACAAATTGAAAACTTGCTCTGATTTACAATTTTTGACATCTCGACGACTTTAATTTTCAATGGAACGGTTTCTAGATTCAATAAAAGCTAAGCAGAACAAAAACAAATAAAATTGCGCACGAACCAGAAAACGAAGACAGAGACGGAGACGCAGACAACAAAGCAAAAGCAACCGACATCGAATAATTGAAATGTTTATTGCAATTAAATGGGTGTCAAATGTAATTATGCTATAAAGAAATCATTAAAATTAATGCATGCCAATGCTCTCTCGCCACATGTAAGTGTTTGGCGGTTTTATGTCTCAGTTCAGTGTACTTATACACAAAGCTATGCTTCGGTTTCGGTTTCAGTTTCTCCTTACTCAAGTCCAGTGTCTGGTAATGTTGATTTTGGTTGAATGTTGTTGTATGTACTTTGTGCGCATTTTATTTTGATTACAAATCGATTCAATGACATACATCTTAGAATTGAAAATATTTTTTAATTGCAAAACCTTAAACAAATCAAAACAAATCGAAAACAAATCAACATCATAATCGAATGTAACATGTAATTCGAATTTTTTATTCGTTTACACAGACGAAATTAAACACTGAAAGCGAAGAAACATTTTCGAGTCTTTACACACGAAATTGTGTTCGTAAAACCGTATAAAGAAACTTTATGTAAAATCCTTTCTTTTTTTTTCTTTTTTTATTTCGGCTATTACTCAGCAATGACATTTCTTTGCTTCGAAGTTGAAACTGATTATATTTTTCCTTATTGCTTCAATTGCCATTTAGCCGAATGCAGGTAATATGGAAAATAAAGGATTTGGCGATTTTATTGTAGAACTTCATTATTATGCGTATTCAATAGTTGTTTCTATTTCGCAAAAAAATATATAAAGAAATCACAAATAAATTTAAACGATTTAAATTTTATTTGCTTATATGACACGATCGCGATCATGAGACGATTGCTTGTTAATTGGCAAATTTATTAAGATTCGATTATGATAATGATAATATTTTTAACAATCAACTTTGATCGGTACGATGTGTTTTGATTGCCGAAAGTGATACAAAGCCAATTCAAAAGAGATCGGAATTGCTACTATGCTTGTAGTGTATTGGTGGATTTGGCTAATGAATTTACGAATAAACTTATAGTTTTTACGGCAATTTACTCTCCGTGAATGTCGCTTCGTTAAGATCGTACACAAAATGCAATAATAAAGAAAGAAAAAATTGATATTGAGTTTGGCGTTTGAATCTAGATTACAACTCTGTCAACATAATGAAGAATAAAAAACAGAAAGAGGGAGAGAGAATATGAACACTCTATTTTGCTTGCTGTCTCCTCTTTCATTATATACGAATTGACAGTAATACGTTAGACCTCCCAAAGTTAGTTGATTGCCCCTGATATTTTGCATTGTATTTCTCTCTGTGTATAATATATTACATGTTCCAACATTATATCTGTTGTGTGTGCGTTTTTTTTATTTGCTTGTACCTTGAATTATGCTTTTATGTCTTTTTTTTAGTAATTCTTCACTGTTGATATATCAAAATGTGTATATGTGTGTATTCTTCGATTTTTTTTCATTTTGAAAAGCGAGAAGAACAGAAAGAGCAACAGAAAAAAAAACACAACAACTAGAATGTTATACAGAAGAAGTTTTGTGTTGGCAGTTTCGGACGTGATATCTTCATTAAGGATTATTGCGTTGTGACGTCATCGTTAATCTTTCGTTCATCGTTTTGATTAAATCGTTTGGGTTTCTCATAATGCGCCATGGACGTGTGTGCATTTTTCCGGTGCATTGGTGCATGTATGCACGAAATTCTTCTTCTTTAATATAAAAAAAGAAAAAAAAAATATACACATGTATATGCAAAGTAAAGCGCGGCCGTGATTCTTTTGCCTCTTCTTTCGAATTGATGACCGTTTTTTTATTTAAATTTTCTGTTGGCGCTGTTGTTCTTCTTTTCTTTTCTTTTCTTTTCTTTTAATTTTTTATTCTTTTTGAGTAGCTGAAACTTTCGACCATAATAAATGAATAAAGACTAGATTGTGAATGAGAAGGCGAAATGATGAAGAAATTAATGTCACGTATTCGCGATCAAAGTTGCGTTGATGGCATTTTGCCATTTGTTTTCTTAGTCAGAGACAGTGTTCAAGTAAAATTTAAATACTAAAAAATGATTATTCCTTTTATTGTTGTTAATTATTCTTATTTCGATGTTGCTTTAAATTGTGATTTTCGCATGTAAACAACACGCATTCAATGAATGAATATGTCATATTGTTAGATTTGGTTGAATTTTGTTGATGATTTTTAAATTCATCCAATCCAAAAAGTGTCCACGTATGAAATGAAAAAAAATAACAGATAATATACGCAAATGTAATGTAAAGAGATAAATTTTCTTGAATTTAACTGTTTTTCTCTGATGACGATGTGTTCGTTTATATTTTTTGGTTCTTTGATTCTTTCGCGATGCTGATCATGATCACCGGATAAGCTTCGATCCGCACGCACGTATAAAATTTAATTTATTACAAAGTGTATCTTCTAAAAAACGTCTCCATATTTTATTTTATATATATTTTCTTTTGTTATGTGTTTCTGTATTTTGTTTGTCATTTGGCTATTCGCATCGTTGATTTGCTCATTTCTCTTTTTGTTTATTACTTTATCTGCTCTATACGTTTGCTAAAAATGTTAGCGATATTATTATACATATGCAGTTCAGGCCAAACTCTGCTGAATCATATGGTCATTTAATGACTTTTACATCTTCACTATAATTTTAAAATTCTTTGACTTCTGTCAGTTATCCAATACCAATTTATTATGTCCATGTTCTGAGTTGTTTCTCTTTGCTTGTTGTTTTTTTTCTCTTTGTATTCGTATTTGCATTGGAAGGTCTCTAGTTGTCTGATGGTCTTTCATCCAGTAATGTATGAATTATAATTTGGAATTTCGTTACACGTTGGAAGATAGTTTTTTTTTGGTCCAGACAACAATTTTGTTGGGATTTTTACTCAAAAAACTTTTTGATTGAGACAAATCAAATCCGTTGAATGCCACAAAATCTGACTGGTAACAAATGAAAACAAGGGAAAAAATTGAGCTTTCGTATTTACAACAATCTGTTCTTTTTATGCGCGGAGTTTGACCTAACGATTTATGAAGGAGATGTTCTACACTTAAAAGTAACACATAGGTCAAATTCATTCCAACTTAAATTATTTTCGACAAAACATTTTCATTGTTTTATTAATCAAATAATAAAATACTGTTGGCACATAAATTAATCATTCTGGTGATCGGTGATAGATGAGAGACATATCTGAAACATTTCAATCTGTAGAAGGTTATATTACGAATTGGAAAAAAAGACTTTAGATTCAGGAGAATGTTTTCAATTTCAAATTTAAAATGAATGAAATTTTCAAAATCACACAATTTATAAGTGAGACAGCATTCGCTATACAATATACTATTAGGTATGTTGAATGGGATCGGTTCATACTTATGCAAAGATTCTTAATTTATAGCTTAATTAAATCAAACATTTTATATATTTACAGTGTCAGTCATGAGTATTTTAATTTTAATTTTAATTTAAGGCTTTTCAAATTCTCGGTCATTTTGCATATGTGTAAAACCAAAATTGATTCGTTATTTTGTTGAATAGATTAAAAGATCTTCAATGGATGTATTTTTCAAATACGTCATAACAATCAATTGTACCGAAAATTGATTTTGTATCCAGAAAATAATTATTTCAAAAAAAAATACCATGTTGGTTTTACAGGCACGCGGCATGTCAGTGCAACTTTGTCTAAAATGCAACATTACGCCTAATAAACGGCTATTCGCTTCGACTGAAGTGCAGCTAATAATTGTGTCTTTTTTTGTATGCATTTTTCGTCGTCAAAACTACATATATTTGATTGAATAATGAAGTTATGGTTTTAGATATGGTTTTGTATGAAAGTAACAGAATAACAAAAAACAGCAAGCAAAACCATATGAAGAAAAAACATACATAATTCAAACATTTTACAATATATTACGAATTGAAATGCCGTGAACATGCTTAATTAGGCCCCCCGTGTTGGATTATGTGTGTGGGCTTTATTCGCTCAAAGCCGTGCGATGTACACTAGGGTGTTTCTCATATCTAAAAATGAAAAAGAGGGTATTCTCAATTGAAAGAGCTCAAAATTCAGTGTTAATTGCTCATATAAACACAGCCAACAATTGATATTCAGACTTCCCGAAATAAAAAACAGTTTAAAATTGCAATTGTCAAATATCAATTACTACACTATGTAATGAACTAATTGCTTACTTTCAAAATCATCCGAATGTACTTTTTCTTATCCATAAAATCGATAAGACTCGAGAATCACTAAATCAACTCAGCTTCACGTAATATACTATTAAATTAATTTGTTTTAAAACTATCTTGATTCTAATTTATCTAATCTTGATTCTAATTTATTCGTTGACTGGAACCGGATGTGGATTAATAGGTTATTGAACGGTGAAGTTCTGATGCAGAGTAATTCCAAGCATTTCACAATGTCCTGCAAAGATAAACACAAACAAAAAAAAATTTCATTATTAAAACAGAACAGTTTGCATCACTTTAGTTTAAAATTTAATCAGAAAATTTGAATCTAATTACTTCTGTACATGATCAATTTCGCCGCTGGAACATCTCTTTGCCAAATAGTTTTCAGAATTGGATGATTTGATTCACCAAAAAAGTATTCGGGGATGAAATCTTCGGTGTAATCGATCACTTCATTTGGGCGTTGAACAACGTCTTTATCCATATCGTATGCCACGTTTTGTCGCCAGTTTTCTCGGTAGCAAATCACCTTAGACACAAAACCTGCAGCAAATTGATTTGGATTGCGAAACAATGTTTCACGTACTTCTTGTCGGAACGACATTAGCTTGCTTTTCATTGAAACAATTTTTTTTTGTAATTTCAAAGCATCCGGCCAATCGTCTTGATCTGGCAAACACCATTCACAAACTTTGAAACGATTACTCAAAGTACTCAAGGGAAATGGCTCGAAACATCGTGCACACAGTCGTGATGATCTCTTTTCGTTGACCCATCGAATGACAATGCCGTCAATCTTTTTGAAGCTCTTAGCCAACTTTCTTGAACCTGGTGCCCGAACGTGCTTTTTTATTCTGATGGGAGAATTGGCTGCAGTTTGGGCTGCTCCCATATAAATAATGCTCGGTTGACAATTTGTCTGGTTGAACAAAATAATAATAAAATCGATTTTCAGTCAATAATTTGAAATAAATAAAAATCATTGCCAATAATTACCAGCATGGCAGCAATCTTGTCGATCACACGGTTTGATTCTATATATTTGTCGAATCTTAAACGGTTGTACTTGTCCGTGGTGTAGACATCTTTGGCTCTCTTCAAAATTCTTAATGGATGTGTAATGTAGTCATGATAATTGCTTCTTTTTGGCGATGGCATTCTTTCGTATCGGGTGCGATTGCTTCGGTCATTTTCTTCAAATTCGACAAAATGACGTGTCCTTAGCTTTCTTGTCACGAACATGTTGCTTGGTGGAAAAATGATACTTTTTACAGCTAACTTTGTAGTTCATCTTTGGAAAAATCAAACAAAATAATGAAAATTAAAATAAATACAATCGATTGATTCAAATAAAACAATAAAATTCATTTTAGAACATTCATTAACCTCTTTTCCACTGCCAATATGTCGTCGAACAGTACAATTCCATGTTTTCATACCAGGGTCTAAACCAATTTCATACACGAAATATCCATCCAAATATCGTTGTTTCACAATTCTGTCGTCGATCAATGGCTGTAGTTGATGTTGCGATACGTTGTACAAAACCGATGCGGCAATTCCATCGCTGTAAATAGTACACCGAAATTCATTTTTTCCCTTGACAACACGTTCGAGTTTTGGTAAATTGAATATTTCATTGAAATAATGTTCTTTATTTGCTGTAACATGGCCAACCATATGCTTAGCTTAAAGGCCAGGCACTTTCGGGAGAATTTTCAATTCGGCCATCATGCGATAAAGAACATCTCCATTGATTTGAATGTAATTGCGCATGTGTGAACCAATCGGTATGACTGACAAATTCTTGATTTTGGGAATTTGTATTTCATTGGTGTCAGCCCAAATATGGAATTCTTCGATTTGGCGTTGCATGTGCAACCACATTGGCAATGATTCAATTTGTATTTTGTGTCTCTGGTGATATCGTCATCCGTTGGTCCACCGATTTCTCTTACGTATTGTAACAGCATGTTCCGTTTGATAATTCGATCATGGTTACGCCGAGTTGAATCATATCGTCTGATGGCCCAATTCACGGCATTTTTAATATCATTTTCGTCGAAAACAATTCAGCCATCAGAAACAACATTAAACTGTCATGATTTCAATCGCAAAAATGTACGCAGCCGTTTTTGTCTGTGGGTGGTTAGATTTGTAGTCACATTTCTGGCGTACGATTGGAATAAATTTTTGAATTGGTTTCCAAAATAATTGTTTCCCGACCATCTAAATTGGTTGCCGTCTCCCAGGCCCTCGATCGTTGCACGAAATGATGGTGACAGTTTCCTTTCAACACTTTTATTAGTTATCCATTTGATGATACGATCGCGTAATTCCTCAGGAAATTCCGGATTAATAACTATCGGCAAAACCATTTTGATTGTAATAATTCCAGTGTTTTCTTCATCATCGTTTGCATTTTCATCGACTTTGTTATTATGTTTTTCCATCATCTCTTTTTTGCCCCCTGAATGCGTGGCGCTGGTTTTCTTCTACCCATTTTAATCTATTTCACACCAAGAAAGTAGAGAAAAAAATGCATTAAATAACTTTGAAAAACCTTTTTGGAAATGGAAGTGCAAAATCACATTTCAAAATTATGTCACTTTCGTCTTACCTCGATCAAATCTCCAACTAAACTGACTGATTTGTTACGAAAATCGGCTTGTGATGACTCATCAATGATGAGTTTCTGTGCATTGAAAATTGTATAAATTCACTTTCTAAAAGTGACAAAATGAAATGCGTTGTGTATGCATTTTAAACAAAAACTAATTCACAGCTGAATTTCAGAATATATAAAATATATAAAATACAACAAAATAAAACCGAATATTCACTATGGGAAAGAGAATTCACTTATTTATTAACCAATGAAACTCTGAAATATTGAAAAATGTCGAATATGCCGATCATTCGTATTCAAACCATAAACAGTCACATTGTATTTGGTTTCACATTGAGTGAAATGTCAACAAAATACGCAGCATTAAAATGGCATATAAAACATACATTGAAATGAAATGTTATGCTATTCTCAAAACATCTTACGATTAAACAATAATATACATACATAGAAGTGCTGAATGTGCAAACAGTACGGGATTGTATGGGTGAGAGCAGCGCGTGTTCTGTTGTATTGTGTGTATTGAACATATTGTATACATTAAGATTAATTTCGTTTCGGGAAGTCTGAATATCAATCGCTTGGCTGTGTTTATATGAGCAATTAACATTGAATTTTGAGCTCTTTCAATTGAGAATACCCCCTTTTTTATTTTTAGATATGAGAAACACTCTAATGTACACATGTACGAAGCAAAAAACGGTGGAAAGAAATAGCGACACCGGCGACGCCAGGAGAAAGAGGAATAAAAAGAGCAAACGCGCGCGCGACTTCTACGCCATAAGAACACGATCAGTTTTGTGTATATAAGTGTGTGTATTTATTTGTGTGCGTTTGTGATCTTGCGGTGATATGCATCGCTTGCATACGCAGAAAGGGACACACATAAAATAAATGAGACCGAGAGAATTTAGTGCAAATTAGGAGCATTAATACAACCAACAGCACCTTATGCTCATAGGCTGAGTGTATTTAAACATAAATGGAAGCATATATGATTCATTCATAAGTTGTAACGAACAGATAATCATTCTTTGATCAAAGAACAATGAGCAAGATGAAGAGAAAAAGAAAGAAAAAGAGAAAGAGAAAAAAATATGATAGAAACATAAAAGTGTAGCAGAGTTTTATCCTCATTTGAACTGCATATGACTTCGAAATAATGTCTTGCTTCAAATCAAGGTAATTTTCTTTTAGATTATTAGATGGTCTATGGACAATTCACTCGATTATGGATATTATAATGATGTTGTACCTTGAAATTTTCATCTTGTATTTTCACGCGAAAGTTCACATCATACGCATTTGGTTGAGAATTTACACAAATATTAACAGCTAAATTAATTTAAAAAGACATAAGCTCACACAAGGCGCTATCCGTATTCCGTACACTCATTCAAAATTGTTTCAGCCTAATTATTGTTTCATCAAATCTCATCTATGCGGAAAAATCATGCCGCAACTAAAGGCGCACAAAATATGTAAATTGGTTAGCTTTTTTGTGCACCATAAACACAACGTCATTTCGAAAATTCAATTTACAATCACACACAATTTCACAACGTGCTATACAAAATGAGTGCTATATATTCAAATAATACAACACCGACATTCGATGAACAGTACATTTCCCATTTCTAAAAATACACATATGGTCATTACATTTACGTCTTTTCCATATGCAAAGCAATTTTCTTACGTTCACGATAATTTCGTCATGTGAGTATTGGACTCTTTTTCATTCGTTTACTTCGAATAAATAATGCCGGGCGTTCGTTAACATCAGGACATGAAAAGGTGAAAGCCATCATGCGAAAAAATAAAAAAAATACAAACAAATGTTAGCATAACGGCAGCTATACTATCTTACTTACACTATAGCTAAAAGAAAAACAATTGAATTCAGTTGTCGTTGTAATTCTGTAATTTAAATTCTAAAATTGTAAGTGACTGTGATAATTTGTCTACCAAAATTCATTGGTTTTTCTTCTATCGATTTCATTGATTATCAAATCATTTCACTCATCCTGTGAAAAAGTTAGAATGTATTTCGTGTTTCTATACTATAAGAAACATTAACAATCAAACAAATGTTGTGATTTAAATTGGAAAAAAAGTTAGCTCCGGGAACTGAGTTCAATTGAGTTGTTTACAATTGCATGGCGCCATAGATTCATTTTGCTACACTAATTCGCTATATACGTGTATACAAGCGATCAATTGAATTTTGATGCAAACAACTAATTTATAAGTAATTACTTATATATCGGCCATAATTTTCTATAAAATGGTTGTCTACGAAACATTCAAAATAATCATTTTTATCTCGTACAATAAGATATTATACCTTTACCAACACCCATAAAATGGAATCGAAAGATTTTACAATTTTCGAAATGTATATAATCCTCGACAGAAACCGGACTCGTCGGCTGGCACAAAGTTACATGTTGGAATTTAATTAGCAATAAACCCAAATAAAGGAGTTCAAAACATATCAACGCAACGTCGACACATGCACCAAAGAAAAAACAGCTATTTCAGAGATGGGATGAACTGAAACGAAATAAATTTATGTGTCTATTGTTCGCTGTGTAGTGTAAGTTCGAAAATGTCGAATATGTTGTTGAGCTATTTGTAGGGCTTGAAACTGGTACAATGTAAAACAAACGAACGGGATAAAAACCAATTGTTTGTTGTGCGAAAGTCACACATAGATACGAACACACACAACAGCACATACGCACACAGCTACAAAAATACAGCTAAATTGTATGTCTTGCATTCACAGAATTTTCTGTAATCATTCCAATCACATTTTAATGTCAATCGTACTATGCTTGAATCGAGGGTGGTTCACATTGCTGAAATTTAATAAGCTTAATTTTTTTCTTCACGGATGTCACAAAATGAAATGGTAATTGTAATCATGAATGAAGTATCGAATGAAATGTGTTGTAAGAACATTAAAAATGAAATAAAGGGAAGAAAGAAACAAGTAAAATAATAAAGTCAATTCAAAACTCGCCCCCAGTCGCATGATGACCGAACTTTTATTCGAATTATTCGTATATCTTCAGTTACACTACAAATAAAAAAAAGGAAAAAAAACTCAATTAAATGTCTCGATTTGCTGCATTTGATAAATTTGTCTTATTTCCATCCGCAATTGTAATAATCTAAAGAGAAGCTGCTTCACATTTTATACTATTATACGAAAGTAAAAACAAATATGCAAATCAATGTTCGAATGGAATTTAACATAGTACATTTGGTGGAAATTCGAACTGGTGTTACAGTTAATAATTATAATTTTTATTGCTGTAATTTGGCAAATTTCATGTTCGAGAATGCTTTTAGTAATATTACGTCATGCTTTTTAAATAGATTTTGCAAAAGGTTTTGTAGTCATATAGACAATCGACGAGTCTATTAAATGCGTATAATCGATGTAGAAACACTTGTTTAGCTGTTCAAAGAATGAAAAATTTATTGGAAATATACTTGAATGGATGTTATATTTCAGACGACGACGACAAGAAACGGCACAAAGAATTGAAATTATGTGAACCTAATGGCTTGAATCAAAATACAGCCAATAAAGCACAGCACGTTATCTCACGTTCACACTCTTAAATCATATATTAGTATAGCAATGCAATTGCGTGTTGCAGAAAAAGAAGAATGAAAAAGGCAGCCGGCAAACTCGATTGCTGCCACCACACCGAATCAAAGAATAAACCAACATAAAAAATGCATCATATAACGACGCCAAATAGCAATCAGTCGAGTAAATAATAGAGAAAGAGGACGAAGGAAGGGTGTTAAAAAAAATCAATTGTTTATCTTTGGCTTTGTCAAATATGTTTGCTACACTCCTCTCGTTTCGATACGCTCTGTTTGCTCAAAATTAAAAAATTAACTGCAAAAACATACGTTTCGAATGCGATAACAATAAATTGTGTTAAGATGTCGAACGCAGCTTTTCCAAAAAAAAGGGTGATTGCTGGTCGCTAGCAACCCATAAAATGAATTACATTTATTCGCCTGTGTAATAATATGTGTATTTCATAGCTGAATCACAAACACAATACAGGCTGGAAAAAAACGAATCATTGGTGTAATCGATTACTGGCGCTAAGCAACGCAAGTAAAATACTTTCGTTTCGATTGTATTAATTTTCATTATCATTTTACGTTTTATACCCCTGAAAAAAGTGTATATTGCATTTTTTTCTTTTTTATCGTGCATGTCAATTTTCAACATTTAAATCGAAGTGAATGATCAATATGGGCACAATGGATAATCATAGTTGTTTTATTGTCGAAACTTGAAATAAAATTAGAAATAGGAACCGTATTAAATTTGAAAACGTTGAAAAGAATAAATGAAAATATATATTATTGTTTGATAGGTTATTTATCCAAAAATCAATATCGGTTACCAATAAATTCAACAATGAATTCAATTATTAATAATTTCGTTTTTCTTTTATAATTTCAGGAAGAAGTAAGTAATTATACATCTGCACACTTGTCACTTGTCACTTACCACATTCAACAAAGCAAGGGTTTGGAGAAAGCAATTCTTGTCAAACACACGGACTATTCCACTTTATTAACCGTAACAACCAATTTTGATTTAGCTACAGACTGCGTTGTTCAAATATTTACCTCTTTTTGAAACACTCTTGTGAAACATCTTCTGCGAATCTTGTAGAATGAATCGTGCTACCTTTACATTCTCTTTCTTCTTGACAGACACATAGGCGCTTGAACTAATAAATCATTCGGTGTGTCCTTTTTCTTCAATTACTTTGCAAGAATATTGCATTACATCGAAAAGACAAACTTTTCGTGATTGTGGAAAATATGCATCCATTCGAGTAATTTGATTTTTTCATTTTCTGTTAAAAATGGAATAAAATAATTATTAGCATCTCAAAAGAAAATTGTTTGGCTTCACATGAGAAATGAAATCATCAAATTGAAATCTGTTTCCAAAAGGAATATTTCTCTCATATTACAACACTTTTTGAAGATACAAAATTGAAGACAACCGATAGTAGGTGAACTTTACATCTTCAGTAATATTTCAAAGGTTTAAAACGTTCTAAGATTGAATGAAAATTCTTAAGATTTAGCGCAGTTCAACTTAATTACATATTCAATGCGCACATATATTATAAATGAATGCTTGATTAATATTACACTAACAATTCGTAAGATTTTTTTTTTTTTAACATCTTCAAGACGTTTTCAGAACGAAGCTTCCCCCTTGTGCACGTTATGTTCTGCGCTCAGTTTTAACACACAAAATGAATAAGATTAATGAATGTTTTGCCGCTCATTGGAGCCAAATAACTGAATCATGACACGGTAAAATTTTATTAAAATCTTATTGCAAAGAATGTAAAAGGGACCCCGTAAACAAACAAACACTCCCCTGTTGAACAGACGCTCTTCTTGTATGATATTAGTTAATTATTGCCTTCAAGATAAAAGAATATCAATCAATTTCTTATATAAGCAATGAATTGCAAGATAATAGTTTCTTATTGCTCCGGCTTAATCTTGAGTTAATTGTTTGTGTGAAAAGTGAGAATACATGTGATCACTAATCAGGATTTAAATGTTGCTGAATTCATAACGAATTGCTAAACAAACAAAAAAACTTGTAGGTCCACGGGCTAGACGTCCAAAAAAAACGACTGAAAAAAATACAAATGATGAAAAAAGGCCAAGAACTGCATTTAGTGGTCCACAACTAGCCAGACTCAAGGTAATTTACCAATTTACTATTTACTATTCACAGATTAATTCAGTGCAACTGAAAATATTCAGATGAATACTTACGGAATGATTTCTTTTTTCATTCGATCATATTCAGAATGAATTTGCTGAGAATCGATATTTGACTGAACGTCGACGTCAGCAATTGAGCTCGGAATTGGGTTTAAATGAAGCTCAAATAAAAATCTGGTTTCAAAATAAACGAGCAAAAATCAAGAAATCATCCGGCCAAAAAAATCCACTTGCTTTACAACTTATGGCGCAAGGTCTTTACAAGTGAGTATTTTATCAATGCCAATAGCTTGGAAAAAGAAATTTTTTTGGAAAAATAATTTGATCAAAGAGAACAAACATTTTTGCTTTTGTATTATGATCAAGATGTTCAATGTCTCTTTTATGTTGTGTTCTTCATTTTCATCACTTCTAGTCATAGTACCGTTCCATTAACGCGTGAAGAAGAAGAATTACAAGAAATGCAAGAACGAAACGCCTCAGCAAAAGTCTCTAATATAACAATAAATGGCGATGAAGACGAGGATGACGATTGAATACAAATAATTAGCTCAAAGGTCACCTGAACATTATGTTTCCGTGAATTCTTAACTAAATGATTGAGTTCTCAAACGGTACGGTTGGAATTAGAACAAAAGTAATGTACAAAACAACTTGTATAAAACCATTAAAATAGTGATAAATTGAATATGATTAGGAAAAATACAATGAATTTAATTGGTGAGAATTATTGTAAATAGTAAGAACGTGTTGAGGGAATTCTTGCAAATTAATTTTAATTGTAAATAAATACCAAAGCAACAAAGGCATTTTCGGGGATCGCATAGAACTGACTTTTATGAAATAAACATATTTTTTTTTTTGCTTTCTCGATTGTTTGCAATTGCTAATTTATCTTCTCAGATTGTGAATTTATTTCAAATAATTGATCTTATAATGAAAACAAATTTTTTACGAGTTTTTGGAGTAAATAGCAAATTGAAATAAGCTAACATGTAATGTTTTAACATTTCTCAATTTTTCGCAAATTTTAAGCCAAAGGTTGGAAACGATTTAAATTTAAAAATCAGAGAAATTACTACGGAATAATAAAAAAACTTTTCAAAATATGGTGAAACTATTGTGGGTTAACTTCACATTTCAAATCGAAATTAAGCTAAATAATGACTTTGGATTTTGGATTTTCGAATTATATAAGCAAAGAAAATAAATGATTATAAATGAAATTTTCGGGGAAAAAGATTTTTCATCGCAAGAAACATTCATAAAAAAGTCCGTTTTCAATCTCTCTGATTTTCCGTTGAAAAACAAATTAAATCTAAGGTGATTTTGTGCAATGAAATCGACAATAATCGATATAATATTGTGCGGTTCAAGAATTTTTAAACATTTCTTGGCATTGTAGTTTATTCAAGATATTCAATGATCATCACATTGTCTTTTAAAATTAGATAAGAATTACATTAATAGTTCCAAATTTTCCCATTTGATTGAAAACTCTGAAAAAGTAAGAAAACACAGCCATCAAAATGTAACAACAGGAATAAGTAACACATACTTTTGACCTATTTCAATGGGTTAGAAATCATATAAAAGATTGTTAAAATTGAAACAAATATGTAAAATGCGATCGTTAAATATAAAAAGTAGCTTCTTTATATTCATTTTAATCGCAAAGCTGAATGTAAATATTCAAATCATTCAGCAAAATCTGTTCAATTTTTCATTTGCAATGCGTTTTATTTTTGGATCATTTCAAGTTATTCATACTATTATTACCCCAAATCAACTTAAGTTTTAGTTTAAAAATAAATATAAATATAAATACAAATTTGTATAATGAAAGCATCTGAGATTTCTATGTAGACAGACATTTAGTCAGCGATATTTATTTTTTAGCAAAATATTATTTCGAATTATAGTATGAATGTTAAATAAAAAATCAATTTGTACAGATGCAAATGAATGTATTCTCAATTGCAATAATTAAAATTGATAATTCTATTTAGTAGAATAACAAATCCATCAAGTGAAAAATACAGAAAAGATAAGCACAATATCTGTTCAAAATGTGAAACATTCAATAATTATCAAAGAAATTAAAAAAATAAAAAATTCAAAAGATCTTAAAGAAACGTTCGTAGATCGAGTGTAATGCGCTTACTTTTAAGTATTATTTATCGCAAATTTACTAAATTTGTGTGAAAAATGCTGATTGATGTTCAACTAAAAATTTTTGCGAATAAAATGAGAAAGGAAAAGATAGATATCTATTTCATTTGTAAAAAATGAAATTAAGTCAAAAATAAAAACAAAAATATAGACAATACACAAATAATTTGAATATTGGTTATTATTATTAATTAATTGTAAGGCATTTAAAAATTATCCCAGAACATGAACGAGCAGCAACTACAAAATATCCACAGTTCTGGCAAAAAAATGTTTAAGTGGATATTACCATAAAAAAAAAAGAAATCGGCTGATTTCAATGATGATACGGTAATGTGATGGATTCGGTAATGTACGTACATCATACATGCCTATATGTGTATGATATACAGATACGAATACATTGTATTCGAATACACGCCCATTTATTCTAACTGTACAGTTCGGACTCAGTCAATAAACAATAACAAACGAATAACCTAATGAAACGGTAAGTAAATGCTTTAGATTCCAACTTAATTAATAGAATTATTCACACCATTTGCTAAACACACAATATTCAATAATATAAAAAAGACGATATTCTTAACGAATAAAAATTCCTAATTCTTTCTGCTAAAGAAATGAACGCAACATTTAGTTTACGATGTCCATTGAATGGACGATTTAATAGCGATACACATTTAATATAAATTGGCCAAATGTTTTTGGAAACGAGAATAAAATACCATATGAATTGTGGATTGTTTCCATTTAGAAGGGCTTGATTTCTTTTATTTTACTTTCTTTTACACACATGAGTGTGTCCCTTCAAATGATTATATCATAATTGAAGTTGTGTCAATCCTGTTTACTCATCGTTTTTCACATGCGATTGCTTTGATTCCTCAATATGTTACTTTCAACGAAGTTGAATTGTCGTCATTCCATATTTTTAGTGGGCAAACGTAGGTTAGATTTTGAATTGACGTGCGTGTTATACAATTTTTTTATCAATATTGATCTTATACGATTAATAACATAAAAGTTATGATTGTGATTGAAACCCAATCTTAATTGTGTTTAATTAAGCATGAAAAACGTATTATTTCGTTTTATTTCCACAAAATGTATACATTATAAATATATGCGTTGATCTTGTATCAACAAATACAGTTTTTGGTGCCAATGAATGGCATACACTACAGTGGTGCACAGGGAAAGGGAAGCCCGAATGATCCTCCCAAATTTTCGGTTGAGACTGAAATTATTATTGGAAATTGTCCTAATTTTAAAAGGACAATTTAGGACAATATTTAATATGGGGTCCGTCCATCCGTCCTACTTCAAAATAAAACAAATGTGTGTCCGTCCTTTTGTCCGAATTTGAAGTAGAACAAAAGGACGGACACAACATTTTGCGACGTTAAAATAGAACGGACGGAATACCAAAATTGTCCTCTTTAACACCTTTATTTTTTTTGAGAAAATTATTTGAAATTGCTAGGGATTTTCTTCTCAAAAGTGAAGACCTTTTTTTGCTCTTCATATTATTTTGACCCCCTCCCTCTTAAGTCTGCGAGCATGCTATGGCATACACCCTTAATCATTTCAATAATAATTTAACTTTTAAATAATTGTATGACCAAATGGTATTGTATTATCTGCACACGATCATCAATTTCTTTCTTATGTTTTGTTTAAAAGCTTATCAAGATAAGTAAATAGAGTTGAATAAATGTGTTTGAACCGATTTACTATTAATATCCAAAAGCAAAATGAAAAATTTATTTTGTTCAGAAAAAAAAACAAAAAAAATACTAACGAATTTAATACGCGTTGCGCACGATTGCATAAATATCAAATTAAATGACACGTTAGAAGAACACGAGAACGTTTATAAATGGTTAAGATTGAGTTGAAAGATCGATTCGGTTGACATCTATCAATAACCGAGCTTATTTCGTTTCGAATACACGAAGAATTCAGATTTCATGCAAGTTGCGGTGCACTGTGATAGATGTATAAAGCATAAAGCCAACTACATATAATTGTATAATAAATTTGCTTCGCGATTAGTACGATTGGGATTTTGAAGCGAACGTTTGGCAAGACACGTTCCAGAATGCATTTGGCAGTCTGTATGAGTGTGCGTTTTCATTGTGCAAAAAGAAGGTAGTATTTTTTTTCTTTCTTCTGGCTACTTTGTTAAAAAAATCGTATTGTTGTACTGCGTATATTTTTCAATAGAGCGTATTTAATTGAACTGGTTTCATGTTCACGTTCATCGTTCAGTTCAGTCCATCATATTAAATTGCACATTTAAAATGAATGTATTGAAAATATGCGTACAATAGCACAATTAAATTGGCAACGGCGCTGAACTTGGACATCTAAATATAAAAAAGTCCCTAACACTACGAATTCACATAATCTCAACGTATAATACAATAGGCACATAAATGCAATAATGTTTCTCTTTGGTTTACCTTCAAGTCTTTTTATTAATCATGATTATTAGACGCACACCTTATTTCCTTTTTTTATTTGTTTGTTTGTTTTGAGTTAATTACTGAGCATTTTTCAATTCACATTAAGTTAATTTTTTATCTGTTGTTGCCGATATAATTAATTGAAATTGTAAATTGTGCATCAATTAAAAGTAGTTTGGTCTGAATTCATTTTTTTTTATTTGTTCATTTGTTTGAGTAATATTTAAATAAAATGAACCAATCAATGCTCACGTTTGCGTTAATGAAAAATCGAACTTTGTTGTGGAAAAATTTTTCTATTGATGGTTATTATTTTGATACAGACCAGCGCTAACATTAGTGTTTTCTTAGTAAATTAGCTGAAAGTAAATAAATAAAAAACTATATTTATCCAATTTTAAAGATGAAAAACAATCAGTCATGCGTTAAAACGAAATCGTATTATTCTCTATAACAAAGTAAGGTGATATTTACATTTTCGTTTATTTTTGTTTGAACTGAACACTGAACGATACTTATTTGCTAGATTAAATATGATTAATGAAGATAAGTATCACTAAATATGATGGAAAAGGAAAACCACAAATAAAAATGAATGTGTGATGTGTAAAGCTCATCTAACTGTCAACCAAATTGATTCAGTGGGTATTAGTGAAGCGCCAAGTGTGCAATTAAGGTTTTCATTTTTTTTATTTTTTTTATTTGAATAGAAGGAAATATATGTATATATTATATACAAGAGTAAAAATGCTGTTTGATGAATTTATTGACATAACCGCGCAAGCCCATATATATGATATTGATTGAACGATACGATGAACTATTGCGCAATTTCTTTGTGTATGATCTATCGTCTCAATGAAATGGTAATTTTTTTCTTTTTCATCCCGTGAATTCAATTCGAAATGTGTTTAGTGTCATTGAACGAAAAAATCGAAAAAAATAAATATGAAGCTAAACAGTAGCCCCAAAACAATATTATTTAGGAAAAAAATGCTTGGCGTGAAATTATCTTGAACTTAAAATAAATGAATAAATATATTGCATACATTTTTCTTTTGCTTACTTGCTTAATCAATTGCTCTTGAAAATTAAGTTGACTGCAAAGACCGCACACATACTAAGTAAATTTTGATGAAAATTTTGGATTAAGAAACAAATATGTATATTTTCGAGTCGATTTTTGGATCCATTTCCTCAATTAATGTATGTGTGCAAATAAATGGAGATAAACGGATGATTCAATGAGACAGAAATAAATTTATTTGTAAAGATCATTTGTAAATAGAGTTATTTTCGATACATACTATTAGAAAAGAAATAAAAATATTCTTGATTCAGTTGTGATTCGATCATTTCAATTCACATTTAATCAGAATATTTGCCACTGTTCGCCAAATATCTTCCCCTCCCCCCCTCACTGCAGTGTTCGCTATCATTTTTAATGTCATTATTTTCAGTTTATTTTTTTTTTCTCGAAATTTCTTTGTTGTATTACTTTTGATGAAATCCTAATTGGCCTGTGACATTTGTCAGTAAATGTAAAATATACGACAGACGCATGATTTATATTCGAATAAAACAATATTCAAACATGCTTTACATGTATGGTGATTTTCTTTTTGTTTCTATATAATTCATTGGGATGCAAGTCATGTACTGGTTAACTGGCCAACAGTCCAAGAGAGATAAGTATCAATCGAAAACGTATATCATGTCGCATGCATATCATTGACTATCATTTTTTTTTTGCTTAAATACAAATCCAAATACAAATATGTATTTGATTTCATTTTTGTTTCAGTGGTATTTCTACTGATAAGTTTGTGTCTTTTGGATGTTTCTTAATGCCATTTTATTCTTTGTCTTCCGGACATAGGTATTATCTGTTTTAAGAAGCGCTCACAATAAATCGCAACACAAGAAATGAATATGAAATACGATACAAGAATATAACAAATGAAACGAATTTTGTTTGAATAATTACGAGTCAGGGGATTAATATTAAATTGATGATTTTGAATCTTTGTTATAACCTGAACAAATTCACCAAAAAAGGAGAAAAAAACAACATTCAATCCAGCAGAAATATTTTAAGCACAAAACAAATTGGCAATGAAAACCTTGTAGTGTAACAAAACGGTGTATGAAAAATAGAGAATCAACTCGAAAATTAGCTTAAATCAACAATCTGAATTCTTAATGATTAGTATCAATTTTCAAAACAACAAAATTCTATAAAACAATTACAAATCTACTAAAACCATTTTATGTCTACAATCTTGAAGGTGAACGAATAAATAAAATTCATTGATTAAAATGTTTTTTTTTTTTAATTTTATTCAATCGTCATCTCAATTTCACATAACACACAGTGTTACAAAAACATTCAATCACGTTAATATATTATTTATTGGCTATAATAAATAATTAAAAATTCTCCAAATAATATGTGGTGGCACATAATTGAATTTAATGAATATCGTAATAATAATATATATTCCTTAAATAGCAGACACATCAAGCTGTCAATGATCGCAATGAATGCGTCAATAAATGCAATTAAACAAAATAACGTCGTGGATTTATATAGAACAAGTGCTGTCATAATATATAAAGCGTTGAGCAAACGAGTAAAGATAAATATGAAAATAAAATATGAAAAAAAGAAACAAAAGGTGTCATTTTTGTTTGCAGTGAATGATTTATTGAATGGTTTGTTTTCATTTAAATTTGGACTAAATGTGATTCACATTTATAAATATCGCATTCATCATATCATTTTAGTTAGGAAAACTGTTTAAACGAGCGAATTACGAGAATAGTTTGAATAAAAGAAGTTCGCATATAGATTTGAAAGAGCCGAGTAATTAACATCTGGGATAGCTGCAGGCACATTTATGAACAGATCTCTCTAATTCTCTTATATTCTCTCTCTCTCTCTCTCTCTCTCTCTCTCTCTCTCTCTCCCCTCGATTTTTCATTCTTTTATCGTTTCGACGGTTTTATTAACAATAAATTGTCATTTTAATATTGTGTTTGGTGAGCATTTAGAAATGGAAATGTATTATTTGTGGTTAAAATGTAATTTTTGTTATTCGAGTATATTGCAATGGAACATGTTTATTTATAATACAATAGTCATGCAATAATGTTATTTTTTTTTCTCTGTCTCTCTACAGAATGATTGAACAGCATTTGTTCGAGTACTCATTTTAATCTTTCATCAGTTCATCGGGAATCTCAGCACTTTCCTTATTGTTATATAGATTCCGATGATTCGTTGTATGCGTCGTGGCATTCTTCTTTCAATTTTTTTTTTCTTGCTTGCTCAGTGCTCACTTTCAAACTGGTATGGAATGCACAATTTAAAAATCCCTAATTTAACATCTCTTACAACAATATCATACCATCCCAAACAAAAATACTCTCATCCGTGTAGAAAGCACATAACTTAGGTATTCGCATTGCTGTCGGTTTTGCGCGCACCCGCTTTCTCGCTTCTCATCCATACAATTTGGAATCATTCAGCACATATTTTATATGTAAATGTTCTGCCATCAACTTGGGTGGTCCACTGAAAATCTTCGCTCAACGATGTTCGGTGTTTTATACTCAAGAGAAAGAGAGTGTGTATAATCTGTATGTTGAGTGCGCGCAGGCGTACGAATATATATATATGTGTGTGTGTATGTGTGTGTGTGTATGTGTGTGTGTTTGTATGGATGGACACATAATCTATAGCTCACATCGTCTTCATTCTTGTTTTTTTTTTTTATTCTGCTCATTGCTGATTTCTTTTTCTCTTCTCATTACCGTTCCCCGATTCTATACTCTCCGTTTGTACACCTCACATGCGTGTTCTTGTCGTTTTTTGTTCTCTCAAAAAACGGTTGTTTCTTCTTTTTTTTGTGCCGTTAAAATATTGAATGATGTTTTGGATGCACTATGTATACTATGTGCTTACTGTGTTTGGCACAATTAACGCCATTGCAGTGTTCAAATACCGAATTCGGCAAATATTTTACAATTACTTTGGCACGGCACGTTTTAAATGCAAGTTTATCCTACATAATTGAAAATTGGAATGCAACAATACTCATAGAACCAATTTTTTCCTTACGTATGGCACCTTTTATTCTATGCAAATATTGGTGAAAACAAACCAATGACAAAAATTTCATTATGATGTTTTTTTTTAGGAGACTAATTCTTGGGGAAAAAGTGGAGTTATCTTCACTAGAGTTAGTTCACCTAGTCCAAGTTTATTTCCGAATTATCTGTCCACAAATAAAATTATCCAAAACAACTATCTCTATTCGGAAATGTTTGGCACAATCGAAAAAATGTATCACTCAACTATGTTGAAATATATTGAAAACTTGAAAATTTAAGTGGCAAAAAGACAATTCTTTTTCTATCTTCGTTGCATTACGATTTAAAAGTTGTTGAGATGTTCTCATTTACAATGGAATGGATTGAAACGTATTTTTATAGTGAATTAATTAAATTTTTCAATTTGACGGACAATATTGCACAATGATCACAATGCCACGAAAAATTATAATTAAATATCAAAGTTTGATATGGGTACCGTTTCCTGTTCATAAAGTTTTTCATTGGTGTCACATTTGACGGGGTTGAATGTAGTTGAACGAAAGTGAGTAGTTTTAATTTTTTTTTGTCTTCCAACTTTTGGTGCCATTAAAATTAAAATTCGTCGAAATTGTATGTGCCGTGAAAAAGAACATGATCAAACGGACAAATGGAGTTAGATGTGGAACCGCATTCATTCAGTACCATTTTGCAAATGAAAAAGACGGTAGACGAGTGTTAAACTTAAACGCCAAAATAAACACATTTGGAAAGCCAAAGAAAGCAATTTCATTTTGCCTGTAATATCAATTTTGGTCGATGTTTTGCCCTCGCATATCAAATATCGCTAGCTAATTGATGACATCCGAAGAGAATTTCCTGAATACAAGGCGCAATGATAAAAAAAACACTGTGTCGAATTTCAAATGTTTTCATTTTAAACAATAATAATTCTTGTGTCGTATCACCCTCTTTTTTAGATGCCAACGATTTCCAATCGCAAACTGTGCGCTCTTTTATATCAAGTCAAAAAAAAGAGGACCAGTTACAAATTGTGTGCGAATGTGTTTATTCAGTGAACAGTATTAATATAAATCCGTATCAAATGCGTCGTTTTTAGGGGTAAACAATGATATTGGCTTGCGTTTGTATACTTATCAGATCGAATCATGTTGTTGTACAGTGCACTCAATAATAGCTGCAAAGTCATTGTACAAATGTTTAAAGTGTGAATTTAAATGTATATATTACGTTATATGTATACATATATGAAGTGCTTTATCAGATGATGTGCCAGCTAAATCAAGTGCAAAGTGCCAAGTGATCGAATCTATAAAACAATAATCTTATTTTCATCGGTCTTTCTAACACTTGGCACAGCAAATATCACACACAACAGGAATAAAGAAAAGGGAGATGTATTTGGTAATATTTGTCATTGGCAATCTGATTCTTGTACTTGCTCCGGAAATATTCCGTTGTGTATTTGGCAATATGCTAACTAATGGATTGTTACACCCAATTATCACTTTCAACTAGTAATTGAATGGGTTAGAATGACTGAATCAAAGTTAATGTTCATTCGTAAGATGTTCTTTCTGTTCATGCTACACAATTGCATGACGCCATAGTACTTAGAAAAAACTCAACACAATACAAAGTGTTATGCTCTTTTTTACAAGTATTTCTTTAGATTTACTGGACTTTTTAGCGTCAGTATGGCTCATTCCGTAAATATATTTGTAAATATAGCTTTTTGATCAACAGGAATTTAAGATCAGACTGTTTTTAATTAACAAAAGTGTGATTTTACTAAGCAAACAAAATATTGTATTTAAATTATTGTATTGTACTGTACTGAATACATTGTTATCGGTCCTTTACGAAAATTCATTGACTGATACATATCAATTTGAAACAAATTGAGTATCCGCTAATTTGAAATCAATAACGTTCATTGTGTAAAAATATAATTCCCGGTCATAGAAATTGAAGAAATTTCTGCAAGAATTATTAATTGAAATTAAATTAGGAATCTAATGATTTTGATAGCTATCCGATTGTTTATTTTTTAAGGAAATCGATTAGAGTTAACTATTGCACAGCTCCAGCTGTGTTTCAGTAGATGTCAGTTAGATTGACATAATTTAGTTTATTAAAATTTCAAATGAGCAGAGAAATCTTTGATTATTAGATATCTTTGTATAATAGAACGAAAGTTAGGCTTGTAATTTGCTGATATGATTTTCATGAATATTTTAAATTTTTCATAAAACAATATAATAATTAAAATTTCATGCAGTCAACTTTGACAAAAAGAAAAATCGGACAAAGTATGCGGCGATATATGATTCGATTGTTGGTAAATAACTCATGTTGTTTAATTAAAACAATAGTACAACTCTATTTGTGCGATGGAGAAAGTGGAAAATAAAAGCGAATGAAATTAAGCGACATACATATGATACATATGTGACATGACAGTACGACCCAAGATACAGTACAGTGTTTCTTGTCAATTCTAATTAAATTGTGGTAGTGCTAGTACTGTCCGATCTCAAAATTTAATCAAAATAAAAGCAAAAGATCATCTGCCAGATAGTAAATATTTCTTAAAGAAATGTTAGAGTTTCGACAATTTTGAGACATCATCACATACAAAATGTTCATATAAATTGAAATGATCATGGATTTCTATTAGCTCATCTTACTCCAAAGATGACATGATGCAAAATATTCACTATGGCCGTTAATAAAAAAGAAGAAAGAAAGAAAGATACGCACCGAATTTATAATACATTAATTAAGTAATAAACACGTTTTTATATAAATATCTGCCAAAGACGGAGAGTGAAAAAAAATACAAAGAAGAATGAAAGAATGAGACATAGTAAAAGAAAAAAATCAACACAAATCTGCGTTCCAAGTACATCAGAATGGATGAAATAAATGTAGAACACACACGTTGATAGCAATGAATTTACAAAACGTGGTCTGTTTATTTTTATTCCATATAAATACGGCGGCCAACACTAATACTTTTCTTACATATATTTCATTTAATTCATCAGCCGCTATTCGTCTTTCGGACTCTCTTTCTCTCTCTTTCTCTCTTTCTCTCTTTCTCTCTTTCTCTTTCTTTCTTTTATTATCATACAGAGACACAATATTTTCAGTGCTGTTTGCTTTCAAAATATTTGAATTGAATTTTTGTTCATTTTTTTCATTTTGTCTTGTAATAATATGCAATTAAATTTACTTTGTTATAATTCTTAAATTATTTGCCGCGATATTGAACAAAAACACAAAAGAACTGTTGACTATTCCAATAAAAGCGATCGGCAAATTGAAAAAAGGCAATAAAAGTGGTTTTTATTATTTTTTCTTCTTTCTCTTGTGTTCAAAATCATATGGCCGAAAAAGGTTATTTTGTTTTTATTTTGAGCACTTGCTCAAAATGAGCGCACAAAGAAAATGCAAATATTATTTTCTATTCAATCGAAGCCTAAATCATTAGTTCTCTTTCTTTTTTTTTTCTTTACAACACAAAAAAATGCCATATGTTTGCATCTATATCGCAAATTATTCAATTCACACGCATTGTTTTTTTTTAATTTTAAATTCTGTTCTCTTTTGTACTTAAAAAGATGTACGCTTTTAAGCAAGGCTTTACTTACGCTGGAAACGTCTGATGGATTTGACGTTACGTTGGTTACATTGAAGTTTTTACATTTATTTACAATTTGGCCTAATTTTTCCATTGTGGCCAAAGTCAAAAATTTTGAATTCTATCAATGTGATGATGGGAAAAATTAGGCCACATTGTAAATAAATGTAAAATATTCAACGTAGCGTCAAATCCATCTGATGGATTTATTTCAAGCTGACGTTTCCATCGTAAGTAAAGCCTTGCTTTAAACATTAAAATTTAATTTGTGAAATTGAATTCGAATAAAAATATCGATGAATTTTCAACATTGCGTCATTGCAAATGTGTTCGCTGTGAATGAAATGATCTTGTCGCCGATTAAATTAAATTTTTAATTTCTCATTTGTGCATTATAAAATGGTGAATATAAAAATTTTGAATTATTTTTCATTTTCATAGAAGGTGTAAATTAGTCTTTTTTTTCAAGAATATCATTACCAGTTAGAGTGTTCCTGTAAGATGAAAAAGAAAAAAGTGGTGTCTTGAATTGTTGAGAAAAAAATTCTTTGTCAAATGATAGTATTCCAACAGGGCTGTGATTTATATTCACACTTCCCGAAGCAAAGAATTCTTTTCAAAACCGAATAATGCACAGTAAACAATGCTGAACTAGTGATGTTGACAATATAAGATCGAAATGTCAAAGTCACTAGTTCAGCGTTGTTTACTATGTGCTTACCTAAAACACCCACTAAAGTACTCCTGCGCAGTTCACATCAACCAGATGGAAGAGAACTTGCTGCTACGCTACTAACCCACATAGTCGGGATAGCTTTAATAACTAATGTTACATTTGTTTTTTTTTTGTGTTGGTTTTGTGCTGATTAGACAGCATGATCAGCTGGCTGCTGGTCGTACTCGAACATTTCAACATCATTATCTACGGCAGCTACTTCGATTGCCTCTGCAACAGCCAAAGGGAGAGACACCAACGCTAATTTTACTAGTTTTTCTATTGAATCACTAGTTTCTCCTATTTCTACTATTTTTTTTCTAATACTGCTAGTTTCCCCTTGTATTTTTGCTAATATAGTTGAATACTAGATCAACTGACATTTGACAAGTTCCCGATAGGGAACTGACAGGTCAAGTATGATTTTATACGTTTAGTATAAATAGAATTTTGCGATGAAAACAATTGAAAATATATTATGCTTCGATTTCTTGAATAATTTCTGATGCAAAAATTGCTTGCGTTATTTTCAATTAGTCAGTGCTTTCAAAAATTCTTGATAACTTCGGAAAATTTGGTGATAAAGCAAATCATAATAAACACGTATTATTTGCTAATTTCTCTAGTTTTTGCTAGTTTTCAATAATTTTTGTATGGACTTGCATATATTAGCTAATGGTGTCTTTCACCAAGGCAACAGCATTGCGGTCTCTGTAGCTATTCATCGCATACGGTATAGGAAGTCCCAGCAATGTCCATAGTCCTAAACAATCAAACAAATGAATCGTCTTAAGCAATCATTCAATTGCAATTTCAATCAATTAGCCAGTCTTACCTTTCAATAGAATGTTCTTTGCAGCCACGACGTCACAATGCCAAATCACGGAGCATTCCTGGTTTAATTCCCAGTTTTTAGAGTAAATTTTTACTTTTGGGTATAAACCATCGTTTTCAACCGATGCTACTTCGTTCATTGCGCGTTGCAACTGTCTGTTTATCGATAGATCTGTCTTTCCCTCCTTTGACACAATAACTGATGGTAGTAATGTTTTGGCGTCGGGAATGGTAAATGAAAAAAATCATTCAATTAAAAATCTTCAAGAATATGTATGATAAATTTTAATTTAAAGAAAATTATCATCGGCATCGCTTGAATCTGACCACCTTGTTCTGGTTTTGGAATCGATTCATGCATCTGGCATCTGTTTGAGATGATCCCCATTCGTCCGTCAATTGTATGAAACAATCTGACCGCTTCTTTATTGCCTTCAACGACTTACGAACCCCTGGACAACGCACATGTTTTATTATACTAATTGGGCTATCAGGTGGTATTTCGCCACCAGTACCAAAAAAGAACAATGTTGGTTTCTTTTTTGTCACCATGTTCACCCATTTGTCGACGGCACTACTGCTTTGGATGTGTTTGTACAGGGCGACTCGAGTGTATTAGGCAGTGGAGAAAACGCATATGCCATGCTTCATCATCTTCACTCGATGCTTGATGTAATTCAGCCAGTGTGGCTCTTTTGGCGATGGCATCACTGGGTACAGATCACGGTTTTCTCGATGTCGGCGCTCCTCTTCTACAAACATTTTCGTCCACCAACTTGCCTTTGCGTTGCGTACTTTTTGCCCCAGTGGAACTGCTTGCTCGACATAGTGAAATAGTACTGAAAAGAAAAATAAAAAGAATAATTAGTTATCAAATGGATTTGGAAGGCACTTACACAGTGGATTTTGCATTGAAATAAAATGAATGTTTACGAAACTTACCTCTGCGCCAGTTTTGATGTTGTGTGTTACTGAAGTGTTCCAATTGCGCATGCCCGTATCAGCGCCGACAAAATTCTTGAATGTGCCATCCATAACCTTCTGAGCGATGCGAGAATGGTCGATTGCTTTCCTTTCTTTTTTCTTGGCCGAGTACTGCAATGCCACAGTGATTCTATCGGTGTTTATGGAAAAGTCAAACTTCTTTTTGCCGCGTACGAATCTTCGAATATTCCGCATATAGAAATACTCATTCCAATGATCATTACTCGAAAGATTGAAATCTTTTAGCGAAACATTTTTTGTGCTGATTTTCCCATTTTTGTTCTCGCTTTGTACTTTCGGTAGAAAATTTTGCGAAGACAACACCTGATGCATAGATGAGCAATCGATTTTGAAGTATGTCCGTCGAAAACTACACTTATAGGCACTACCACTAAATTTTGGTTTTTTGGCCAAAAATAAAGATTGTCAAGCATTTGTTTGCGCTTGGATGTCCATTTCCCTTTCATCTTTTTCCACTTTCTTTTCTTCCGATTAGTACGGGGCTGATATGGCCACGTCGAGTTGTACTCTTCTATTTCGCGTTGCATTGATAGGTACATTGGCATGGCCTTAAACCAATGTTCTTTGTCAGTTGTGAGGTCATGCAGATTGATTGCTGGAAACACATTCAGGACGTTCACCGTGTTATACAAGGCGTGATACCGTTCGAGTTTGTGTGGATCTCGAATTGGCACTCTGATGTTTTTTTGGTTTATTATCAATTTCACAACACTATCAATGTCACTTGGCAAAATTTTCTGCGAATCATCTTCTACGGCTGTATTCCAATGGAACACTTTCATTTTCAAGTACTGGATGATATGTTTTCTCGCATGCGTAGATAAATTAGTGACGACATTGTCTGTATAAAATATATTGAAAAATACATGAATCATCGCCTAATGATTCCTCATTAATTGATTGCGATTTATCGTTCAGAGCTCAAACACTGAGAGATCTTACTTTCTTTTATTTAATCATAAATAGTGCAATGCAATGATCGCACATCAATTCTGACTTTATACACATATGTTTACACATACAAATTTTGGTACGAACGTGAAGCTAATGAATATGTGTGTAAGTGCGAGTGCGAGTGCGTGTATGAGTGAGTACTAGTTCTAAAATATATTTATATAAATGTTCATCTGTCCGTCAGAGATATCAAGTGTCTCAACAGTCTCGATCTGAATAATAAATCAAGCATTAATTCACAAATGAATTTGGTTGATGAGATGATACAATCATTTTCAAGGATTATTACAATATATGTGTATATATATGTATATATATGTGTGTGTAATTGACTTTGTCATTCATTTTTATTTTTGTTCAGTATGCGCACAGTACATTTCATTTTGAGCTATAATTTACACACAAAAATCGAAAAGTGCAATCAATTTTGATGTGATAGGATGTGATGTATGGTGATGATAACTAGACTACACAGAAGTGGTCAAAACAGAAATAAATTCAGTTGGTATCCGTTAGGTTTTGTGGCAAATCATTCTCAACATTGTAGTTACTATATTTATGCGTTAAAACAACAACCAACATGCAATTTTAAAATGATATTGTTTGCTAGCAAACATTCACTTCACACAAACATTATTAATTGGTATTTAGATGAAAGATACAAAGACCCAGATACAAAGACTCAGATAAGTAGCGAATGAGATTTTGGAATTTGTATGAGAACCAGACTAATTTATTTCCCGATTGGATAGACCAAACTTATCTATGAATTTGATGATTGGCATTGATATATGTCTGTTTTTTTCTCTCTTTCTAAAGGTTTCACTTTCAATAAGTTCATTCGATTAAATGTAATGGATTTCGTCAAACGAAAATCGTGTCATACACTCTCATCGCATAATATAAATTGTGGAAAAAAGACTAAACGATTAAATCATCTGTCGTAATTTTATTTTACGAACGAATACCTTTGTTGCTTCATTCGTCGCTAGAAACTAGCTGCACGTGTATACATCCGAATGCGAAACAGAGAACAACAGACACTCAAATTTGGCGTGCTTTCCACAGTGCATATGTGTGCTATTGATTGCTATTCAAGAAAATGGATTTTTTCTTCTGTTTGTGCTGCTTTTCTTTGTCATTCTCATCATTTTTATCATAGTCTGACTATGACAGTTGTGGAAACTATTTGAAAAAATAAAATTCTTATCTATTTATTTCAACGAAAAATTACTTCACATTAAGATATTCAACAATTGGAAATATGTGATTAATTTAAGTCATCAATTTAACACAATTTTAAGAGATTAGTTTAAAATGTTAAAGGACAGACTTATAATCGTTACCAAAAAAACGAGAAAAAAATAGAATTTAGTGAATATCGCATAAAGATTTAATATTAAAAGGAACAAATTGTCAAAAATTTTGGTTTATCTGTTTATTATTATTGGACAGTTGATTCATCCAAAACCAACAATCAACATGATTTTGCACTTTGCCAGTCATTTAATCATCGATCAAAAAATCAACCACATTACACACCATATCGATCGTCAGCGTCACAT
Source organism: Resseliella maxima (assembly GCA_029041755.1). Classification (NCBI taxonomy): domain Eukaryota; kingdom Metazoa; phylum Arthropoda; class Insecta; order Diptera; family Cecidomyiidae; genus Resseliella; species Resseliella maxima. Next base: position 33,039 of record JAQOWM010000112.1, on the reverse strand, counting down.
AGACACCAATACACAGCAGATTGGGATTCCTTTCGAATTTTATTATACTCACTTATTTATAACAATCAGCTAGGGCGCACTTATAGAATTTATAGCTGCTCTTCAATTTATTGGCACTTTTGTTGGTTCTTTGCGTTGATAAAATAGTCTTATCTTTATGCCTGTAAAAAAGGAGACGGAAAATATTTTATCCACATATTCAAGAATTGAATTTATGTCCAGTATGTAGCGGCTCTGCCAACGAATGGCATCAAGTGTTTATTGTTTGTTTCCTTATGCTGTGAATTATCATTTACACAACACCCATCGTCGATGTTATGGCGATACATCACCTATTAACCAAATTGAATTTTATTTGTTTATTAGAATAATACAATAAAACGTTTATGCTAATTATATAAAAATAAAAGAGGGAAAAAGTCCTTCGTCATCATTCAATTTTATTTGGCCATGTTATTGTATTTCTTCGGCTTTTTTTCCAATGTTATGGGTTATAAACCTTGTGTTGTTATTTGCGATACGATTTGTGTATTTACACAAATTTTGATTTTGACTACAAATTAAAATTGAAAATTTGTCGTCACTTTTTGTTCGATACAAATTTTGAGCAACCGGAATAGAGTGGAAATAAATGTCATCAATTTTATGTTTGTTCACCTTTTTTTCGTTCGAAACAAATCCATATCAGCGGTCGGGAACAAAAAAAAATTAATCAAATAATTGATTGTTGAGTATAATAAAAATGAAATCACCAATCAAATGTGGAAATATCGAAATAGTACGGCAATTCCTTATGAATTGTTAAAACCAATTCATTAATTTAAATGGATCAAAACATTTCGTTTATTGAGTATCAATTGACAGATATTTTATCGCTTTGTACTCTTTATAAGAAATGAGTTGAATGAATGCAATTAACATACCTATATGAAATAGAAACGAATGAGGTAGTGAATCATGGTTTTGGGGCGCCACATCAAAATTAATAACATCAATGAAATACAATAAAATCAATGCGTTTTTACGTATTTCGGTTTCTCACCAATAACAATGATGGAATATTAATTGAATTAAATGATATTACTGAAAAGAATTAATCTTCATTGAATTCAAGACAGCTTGATAAAAAAAAGAAATCGTTTTCCATTCTTTCTCTTCTTGAAGTGAGATGGAGAGAAAATAACGCCTGAATATATAAAAACGGATGCTATGTTAATTGATAAAAATGTAATTAATTTAAATTAATGTGAAGTGGAATGAATGGATGAATGAATGAATGGAAATCATACGTGCAACTGGAAATGGAGTAAAATGCAATAAGGAAAAAAAATTTAAAATTATTCACTTTTGTTATACACATGGAAAATGTGGTTGGACATGGGACAATCCAAGATCATAAATGAAAATAATAATTTTTTCAAGCGCGCTATCTTATTCATTTCAACATTTTGACTCTCAATTACTTGTTAAACTTGTAACAAGCATGCAAACGTCGGATGTATATTATGCACACACACACGTGATTAACATGTCATGTTCGTTTATCGTACTGATTAGTAAGTGAAATAAATGGGCATAAATTTGAACAACATTTAAGCTAATGTAGGAGATTTTTCGGCTGATCATTTGCTCGTTATTCGGGCTATTGGTTAAAATTGTCAGGCAATATATGAAAATAAAGAATAACAACACAAAAGAAACTATTGAATTTTGAAAGAGGAAGAAAAAAAGAAGAAACCAAACAAACTTGAATTTTAAAATCTGAAGAATTTAAATAGGTACATGATTAAGAAAAATACACATTTTCAAATTTATAATGTATGATTATGAACATAGAAAGGGAGAGAAAATAAAATGGAAACAACAAACGAAATTGGTGGTCCAATTAGAGACAGATCGTTAATGAGCTCATAAATAACACGAGCTACTGAATTTTTGTTTCATTATTTTTGAAAGTTTCACACTTTTGAATGAAACCATTTCTCTCTTATTATTCATTGCATTTTCAATTAACAACAGAAAAGTCAAATGTTTTTAAAGATTTGTTTCGTTATTTGCATTTCGAACACGCGTTAAATGTATCACGCGCATTTCTTATTACATTTCAGATTATTGCTTCCATGATTATTATCATATTATTAGCTAAATCATACTTTATTGATAATCAACGTGGTTTATCTTTTATTTACACAATCATTTCCATTGCTAAAAAATGAACGCCCAAAATATTTGTTCAAACATAGATCATTTTTCGACAATATATAATCACTTATCATTTGATTTTAAACTGTACGAAAACGTTTGTGGAAATATTTCTTATTCGCAACCAGTGGTTTCATCAAAGTTGTAACTTTGGTGTCTACAAATGCACTGGTGTTCTCAAATGTATTGCATTTTTTTTTCATGTGATGAACATTTATTAAATTGGTTTTTTGTAAAAGCACCAATAAAATTCCATCCAGAAATCTTTATATGGAAAATATTGTTGCACAAATAATGACAAATATTCAGAAATGACAAAAAAAAAAAAATGCTACAAGATTCCTTGTCATCTGTACTACACGACGCTTTTTGCCATAATGATATTCAATAACGCAATCTAGCCAAATGAAGTGTGAAACGATTTGAGCAAAAAGTGGAAAGGACTTTCTCGAAAAATAACGCACGTTTAATTGTTATTTTTTTAAATCATCATCACGTCAAACTTCAAGCAAATGAGACTAATCGTTTGATCTTCGTTGATCTAGGACACACAATTTGCGGCAGAAAAATAAATATCATTCAAAGGTATTAATTAGTAAGCTATTCGGGAAACGAGTGTGTTGACGTCAATCGATTTCAAGTAATGCAAATGTTTGTGTTGAAAGTCACAGCTCGATTTATATTATCAAAGGTTTATTTAATTTACTTTTTGTCTCGCATTTTGTTGGCTCTATTAATATTCTTTAGCAGTTAAGGAAATTCGCATTCTATTAGAAAAAAAGTACTTTTGCACTAGGTTTGACAATTTTTTAGAAGCATTATTTTCCTAAAACTGGCATTGATTTATGTTCACATTACCTATATTTAAATGGTTTACAGTTCAGAAATGTTAACGAAAGTGAGCAATGAAGAAAAATGGAAAAAGAAATAGAAAGAAAGAGAGAGATAAAAAGGGAGAGATAGAGAGCAAGTTTACTTACAGGCCTGTGAAATGAGAACAAACAATAGTGTAATTAATTCTAATTGCTGGGGTATACTCTAGAGCTAATCTCACAAAATTGGTTTATTAATTCAATCGCGTAAGTACCAAGGAAGTATCAGTTACTAGAATTGCTAGTATTTTGAGAAAAATCAAAGTCATTGCAATACAATGTTTTATCGGCTTCACGAAATAATTTATTCCGAAATAAAATATTCGAAATAATTTTTTTGTATTTTGTATGAAAATAGATTATTTCCGAATTTTCAAATAAATATATTATTTCGGATATTTTATTTCGTAAATATTTTAGAAAAAAAAAATATGTATTTGATGCTCTGTCATAGCCACCATATTTAAAAATATACATGCATTGATTGAAACCCTGTAATGGCACTTTAGATTTTTATCTAATTCTCAAATTTGTTAATATATAAAACCGAACAGCGGACGATGATCATCAGGATGTAACATTGTAACATGCAAAAAAATCACGTAAGCAAACACTAAAGTATAAATAGATGAAACATCGTACATGTGAACATTTATGTATTTTGTTTTACCTATTCTCTTTGCCGTCGTCATCGTTTGATATATATTTTCATATCTCTTCAGTCTCTACACAATTATTAGCATTAATAATACATATGCAACGCACGTCCGATTGCATATATGTATATGCATTGTGGAGCCAGCTACTGAGCCAGCTTATGGAAAAAAAACATATGTATATATGTAAGAAGGAAGAGTAGGAGAGGGCATGCGAAGATAATTAGTGATAATTAATTATATGTTTTCGTAATTAAAAACGTATAAAATTTAAAGAGATTGTTTTGGTTGTTTACTGTACTATTGCCGTTGCCGTTGCCGTTGCGGTTGCTGCTGTTAGTCGCATTTTGTTTTTCCTATTATTATCATTTATAATAATTATTTTTTTTTTCGAGGTTTCGCTTTCATGTTTGCGCGATTGTTTGTGCTAACGCGTATATACATGTGTGCTCGTTTGTCTCATTACCTTTGTTTTTCCACATCTATAATTGATGCAAATTAATTTTCGCATGAGTCAAATCATACAAAATGCTTTGTGTATACTGTACACTGTATGTTGTTAGCAGTAAATTGTTTCAGTCTTCAGTTTTGTGCATGAACGCATTCTTGTTCATGTACACCAAGATCGCGCTGGCGCGTTCAAATTGAAATGATGCATGAATTTAATATTTGTAATTTCCATTAGACAATTTTAATGACATGTGATTTGCTTGATGATTTGTCGACCGAGATTTTTGATGTTAAATTTTAGTCATGTTTCTACTTACTACTATTTCGTTTTTCCCGTTCAAATGACATGACGATGATGATGATGATGTCTTTTTGTAATCAGCGAATGGAAATAGGCTCAAAGATGTTTTATTTTCTTTGTTCTTTGTCGAGTGTTCGTTTTCCCGTTTACCCGTTTACACAGTTTATATGACACAGGGAATGGACACAACGGAATAGGAACGAGTATAGCACATACCAAAATGATACAAAAAACTATAAAAACCAATAATTCATGTCGGTGACATTGTCGCAACAAAGAATTGTGTTTTATTGACATTAATTACAGTTGTATATTTGGAACTTGGTTTTATTCGATTAGTTGAAGTTTTGAGACAATTTTCACTAGAATAAATAAATATTGGGATGCTGTAAAAAGATGAAAAGACCGGATTGTTTGTATTTTTTTTTCTTCTCTTTTCTCTTTTGTATATTTTCATTTGTAATTATATATTTAATTTGATTTTCTTTACATTACATTAGTTTAATAGATTCAATCTTACTGTAAATTCCTAAAATCTAACTATACATTCTAGAGCTATAAGAAATATAACGTTATGCAACTTAAAATTGAGCCTGCGAGAACAAGCAATAGTGTTTTGAATCGTTCATGGTAAAGATGGCCCATTGTAATAATTTAGCATATTTATTCACATTTGTAAACGGAAGACGGATGAATTTTGGGCTCGCTTAAGTTTGCATGTTAAACGAACAAACAGACAAACCATACAATGCGCTTGGGTAATCGACAACCATTTCGTTTCTCATTTAAATTGATATATTTATTTGGTGTTATTGCCATTGTGTGGTTTTAAAACAAATGGTTGCATCCACATGAAAATCCACACAATTTTCGTTGGAAATTTCATAATTTGAATTCCGTTACAAATTAATGACTTTATAATATCATTTGTGTGGATATATGTTTTTCTGGCCCGAGTGACCGATTTCGGTTTGTGGTGATGAATTTGATGATGATGATAGTGGCGGTGGTGACGGGGGTGATACATGCGTAAAACATGTAAAATATATTTATTGAGAAAAATACGAGTTTTGCTTCCTTTTAACAAGAAAATCTACTAAACAACGGACTAAAAACAATATAATATTTTGACCATGTAATTAATATTGATAAACGATAACTTTTCATTCCAATACATGAGAAATGGAAAATAGATGAGTTTAATACGTTCGAATTTAATTATCGATTAAGATTTTAAAATGTATGCCCTTATCCATATAGTGAATTTTCTTCTTCTTATTTTTCATTTTTTGTATGTTATTCGTAACAAACATTTCTTATTTACAGTGCTCTCTTAACTACAGCAGTAGTTGGTGCTTTTGTTGTGTTCATCTTCATATCTTGGATCATCTTGCATTATTCTTTTTGCTTATATTTATTCATGTTTCCCTTTATTATTATCACAATATTATCCTAGTTTCAACTTTCTACATAAAAACTTGATTCACTTTGTTTGTTATTTTTACACTTTTGCATGTTTTAGCTCAGAACCACTTCACGCTCTATCTTTCTTTCTCTCTCTCTCTCTCTCTCTCTCTCTCTCTCTCTCTCTCTCTCTCTCTCTCTCTCTCTCTCTCTCTCTCCTCTCTCTCTCTGTTTCGTTTCCTTTGCCTTCTCAGTTGAAGTTTAAATCAATTTTAAAGGTTGATACACTCTTTGCCAACTGATCATATGAAAACCACAGCAGTTTGAAAGACAGCTGTCATAGCATGCATTGCACAAAGTGAATGGTGAAAAGTCCATTTTTGCAACTGTTATAAATTTTGATTTTTTTCTTTTTTAGTTGTGTTTTCATTCGCAATGACGGTTGTCGATTCCTTTGGCGACATTCATAACAAGGTTCAAAATCAATGCAAATTTTAAAGAATTGGCTTCACACAAAAAGAGAAAAACTTCTGTTTATGTTTGTATCAATCCAAATGATGCCAAATAAATCAAATATAATAATATTAAACTATTTATTAAATAATGAATTTTTGTTCAATAATTTCTTACTTTTAATGGAATCTATGAATATGTTCTTCCTTTTCTTTACTTATAAAGCAAATAATAAAAGAACTAATGGGATGATTAAATGCCAAACTCTCATTGAATGCCATGAAAATTATGAGAAATTTTCAGGTTGTAATGAATGTAAGTCACATATTTTTCTTGTAACATTGATGGTGCATTTCCCATTGATTCTATTTATTTTTTTTAAAATTTAACTCAATTGCACAATATTTGTTTTGAATGAAATCCACTTCGAATTTGAGGTATTGAATTTAGCCTTTTTTTATGACTGCTTCGCCGGAATATTTTATCTGTTTGTATACCGTTCGTAAAGACTTACGCACTAGCATATGATTAAATCCAGTATTTGCTTGTTGCTAATATCAAATCTTCGTCAATTATTTTTCACAATCAATGCAGCAATTGATATTAAATGAATTTTTTTTTATAAATCTATGCAAATTTTATATTTTATTGCAAAGATGCGGTTTTCATAAATAAGGCGATTACAGTTGGCCATTCATTCGCATTTCGAGCTCTTCTTCTTCCTTGGTTAACGGAACTGTACTGTGATTATAAAGTCCTTGGGCCATCAGCTGCATTGCCAGCGGATTCTTTTGACCGGATGATTTCTTGATTTTTGCTCGCTTATTTTGAAACCATATTTTAATTTGAGCCTCATTTAAACCTAGCTCCGAACTCAGTTGCTGACGTCGACGTTCAGTCAAATAACGATTTTCATTAAACTCTCGCTATAAGTAGAAGAAAAGCCATTCGAATTTTGATGTTTATTGCAATTTTGAAATAGATTTTTAATTACAAAATTGTATATCAAGGATAGATAATATGAATGCTAATACAAAATAGAATACAAAAATAAACTGAAATGTTTTGTTTCACCTTGAGGCGAGCTAACTGGTCCATTGAAAATGCCGTTCTAGGGCGTTTCTCCTCACTTTCACCTTTGACTTTTGGTGTTTTTGGTTTTCTGTATCTTGGTCCTAAAAGGTAAAAATAGCAACACAATGCATTTAATAACAAATTTCACAGATAAATTGATATTTTTTGTCTACTAAAATAATAAATATTATATATAGGCAAAGGTATGCATCACAAATGAAACACACAAATAACAGAATAATACTCGGCTGAGCAATCGGTGTGACATTGTCCTCTTTGCATTACATGATTTTGGTTTTCTTTCACTTTTATTGGACAGCAGGAAGTAAATAAAATATCCAGAAATTTTCAATTTGCAGTTGTTTCTCTCTCTCTCTCTCTCTCTCTCTCTCATTGTGCATTTGATTGCGCTTTCATAATTATTATTTTTGCATAAAACGCAAACATTGCATGCGTAAACAATAATAATGCTTTAATAGTTTTTGCGGTAAGTAAATTGAATAATAAAATTCAATAAATAAATAAATAACTAACTTAATTTCTTAAAATTATTGTGCAAACGCTCAATAACTGTGGAACAAAAACTAAAAAATGAAGCGTGATGTTATTGTTTGTTACAATTTGGTTTTTTGGTATGATGAAAAATTCAACCCTGCCAAATGAAAGTAAATTTGGAGAGGGCCAAAAAGGAACTAAAAATTGACCGCAAACGAAACATTTGCGTTTTGAGTTTCACAATGATGTGACTAAAAAGGTTGCTGAATTCCATTTGCACTAATAATAACACTAAGAAAACCAGTTAAACTGACACCAACCACCAGAGCAAAAAGAAATTAATAGCCTGAAAATAGTATGAAAAAGGAGACAGCGCTAAAAACATTGTGGAACATACATTGCTATTGCATTTTTGTTGGTTAGTATAAATTTATTTGTCGTTCATTTTCATTTTAATTTTAATTTTCATGAGCAAATATTTTATAGCATATGCATTACGTACAATTTAACTGTTTTGTTTTATGTGATCTTATATCTATTTTGCTATGTCAGAACAGCTTGATGAATATTTTGTCTTCTTCAAGATGACCATAAAGAGGCACTAATGTGAATAGGAATGTATATAGTACACTTGAAAATGTTGCGTGCTCTGCCCTTTTTCAATGTTATTATTGAATGGATATAATTAGGTGGCTGGAGGCTAATGTTTAGACCATTTAGATTTCTAATAAGGATAAGAATGCCATTGCGGTTGTAAGTGCTTTTTTAGGTGAATTTTGCGAAACCAAAAACTCACTAAATCGAAATGGATGGTGGTAATAGTTGTGCCTAGTTATTTAACTCATTCCATAAAATCCGTTTCGTTCAAAAGCTTTCTTGTCTCATTCGGTTTAAATTCCAACTTTTGCACTTGCAACAATCTAATCATTTTTGAAACGGGTCTTAGTTTTCATACACTACTTATGTCGCAATATTTAATTGTAACGTTCAACTTATTGTCTCACTTCTCACCTTGAATTGACTTTAAACTTTTGCAACGCACCTGTTTTATATCATTTATGTCGGAATGATTCACAAAAAGGAAACTAAAGACAATGTATTAACTGTAGGTCCTTGTTTTTATTATATATATCATATATGATATGTAATATGTAAATATGGATGTATGAATGAACGTCGTTATTGATGTTATTGATGATGCCAGTGGATGATGATGATAATTATTGTGATTACCAATGTGAAAGGCATAGTAAATAACGGTTTGGTCAGTATGTTGGTGGGTAAGTTCTCGGTGCGATCCGACCACTTTTCTGTTCATTTTTTTGCTTCATTTCCTTCTCTCTTTTTTTATTGTATGCTAATAATATTATTGATGGCATAAACAGGAGTACTTAAAGTGCGTCAATTTTGCGGTTTTTTGTCGTTCAATTTGTGTGAGCTGCCGTGTCGCACATTGCTTGTCCAATTTGTCAATAAGTATTGGTTGATATTGTTTCTTGATACACACACACAACGTCTATCGAATACAAAAGCCATGATAACTGTTATTATACCATGAAAAACCATCTGTAGGATAATCAGAATACTTGGGCCGAGGTTCGAACGTTTGTGTTGTCGTTTACTCATATGTTCGACAACTTTTCGATGCAACTCTTTCACCATGCAATTATATTTGTGATTCGCAATTCGTTACTGTGGGAATAAATTGAATAAAAACCCTTACGGTTTTGTTGAATGAGCACGAAAGAAACAACGTAAAAGGAAGAAAACTTTGGTTGTTGTTTTATTTGGATTAATTTAATTTGGTTTAAAAGCATATAATGTCATCTAAACATTTTCATTTCCATTTATTTCCATTCTAGAAATTCAAGGAAAAAAAAAAAACATGGACGAATTCAGTTTCATTCAATTTGATTTTATTGTATTTTTCTACAAAACTCATGTAAATAAATATGGAAGATTACTCAAAAACCAGAAAACTCAAATAATAATTCTTGGATTTTACATGCAACAGTTCAAATTGAAAAAATAAAATTCAAAAAAAAAAAAAAAAATTTAATAATGAAGAACCGCTAATTGCATTCATTTCTTGGTATTGGCTTTGAAAATGTTCCGCATCTTGGTGTGCGGTGACATATTTATAGCATTGAGAATTCTACTCAATTTTCCGTAGGTTGATTTCGAAGAATTAACGCGCTTATTTTATACATTTTTAATTAGCTGTGCTGTCAAATTGGCCATTGCTACGCATTAACAGCTTGTAATTGGTGTAAATAAGGAAACTATGCATAGGTGCTTGTTTTATCCGTCTTTTCTTTTTTTTTTCTTTTATTGATCTTTTTTATGTGTTTGTGTGTATGTCCGAGGAGCAAATCGAAATTATGAAATTATGTTACCACCGAAGCCAATGGATATTTGTCGCACTCAAATATGATTAACAAAATTTAATAACTAGAGAAGAAAACATTCGTTTTGAGGGAGAATAAAAAAAGCAAGGAGAAAACAAACGAAAAAGAAAACAAGAAGGAAAAAAATCTATAATGTCAATTAATTAGAAAATAAGAAAATTATGTCAACAGTTCGTTCGGAATAATGTATTATGATGAGATTTGTGACTGCCTGTATGTGTGTGTGGCACTGTCTTATTTGTTTTGATCACTTGTCGTTTTTAATGCGTGAACCAAATGAAAACTTGTCAATTATTATTGGACTAATCACAAATGTGCCGTTACGCATGAAACACCAAAAATTTATGCATGGTGAGCCGCTGCTCTCGTCATTCAACACTGAAAAACTTCGACAAAATTTCATCCTAATTAATCTAAAATAAAATGTCGTTTGCTCGACGAAGACAAACAAAAAAAGAACATAGCAAATCCACTCGCTTTCTCATATTCACTCTCATCTTTAAAATGTAAAGTGGGAGCACGAACCATACTTTAATCACCCCAAATGAAAAGCATTCCATTTGAAAATTAACAACGACATAAATAATTTTCAAATTTTTCTTGAACCAAAGAACCAAGTAAGTAGCCGCACATTTTGTTGAGCTATGGAGAAATTACTTACTTTTGGCTCTCTGTCTCTCTCATTTTTTGTCTCTATTTCCATATATCTATTTATCTCTCTTTTTTTTCTTTCTCTCTCTCTCTCTCTCTCTCTCTCTCTCTCTCTCTCTCTCTCTCTCTCTCTCTCTCTCTCTCTCTCTCTCTCTCTCTCTCTCTCTCTCTCTCTCTCTCTCTCTCTCTCTCTCTCTCTCTCTCTCTCTCTCTCTCTCTCTCTCTCTCTCTCTCTCTCTCTCTCTCTCTCTCTCTCTCTCTCTCTCTCTCTCTCTCTATCGTCCCTCTAATTAAAACAATTTGACTGATTAATTTAAAAATCACTTTGTAAATAATTGTCAGTGTCACACAGCCAATATTTTATTCATGCTATCAACTGAGTTGAACCGAAGTCGACAATTTTACGAGCATTTCAATTTATCAGAAATTTAAAATCACATATTAGTTACAGTTTCAATTAGGGCGCTCTTTTCGGTGTCTTCGACCAGTCTTTCTGTTTAACACATGTATGGCGCGATTCGATTTGATTGCGAGAGCAAGTATGCATATACATATAGTCAATCGTTCATGTGTCGCTTTTATATTTAAAGCAGTGAGATGCCACAGCACAGAGAGAAGACTCTCTCTCTCTCTCTCTCTCTCTCTTTCTCTCTTCCTCTTTCTCTCACTCACTCTCACTCTCTCCATCTATTATGTATGCAATTTAATAGAATTTATTTTCTGGCAATAATGATTATCGCCACTTGGCAGACGCAGCGAATAATATCCCAAAATGCACAGTATACAAACAACAATAAATCGTTGTAATAATTGCAGTCCATTGCAAGCCTTTCACCAAACCATGACTATCGTTTAGGGTGCGGATAGGGTTATATACAGACCATTTTATAGAGATATCGGTTTCGGTTTCGATTTCGCCATGTGTGTTTTTCCAAGGCAATAGATTTGGAAAATTATTGTTGCGTTCAAGCATTTTTTCCGATAATTTTTTATTTCTCTGTGCAATCCAATATTATATCAAAAATCGGTGTGGTGACGTACGTACACGGCACCACCCTTGAGATCTCATTCTCAACGGGAAACAGGCAGTGAATCAGCGCACACTTTGCCAACTAACATACACAGCACGCTAGAAGGACTTTACGTATGTAAATAAATAGTTAATGTTTAATGATGTAAACGAAGCGAAAATTCATTATTTGCTTTTCCAACAAACAAGTGAAATATACACAGTACACAGAGGCATAGAAGCAGACAGTGAATATACAAGAACACACAAACACACGCACACAAACTTGCGCTAAATACTAGAAAGCTCATTTCATATAGAATACGTGAAAATGTTATGAAAATATAAACAGGCCGTAAGATGAAATAACGGAGAATAAATGAGTAGAACCAAAACTAGAAACGATCAAATTAGGGCTTTATAGCATTTATAATTCAAATTGTACGTTCTTTAAGTCATGCACAATTCGAATTGTGCCCGCCATATACTTTTATTAGCAACCAAACCATATTACTTATTGTTGTTGTTATTTTTTTTTCTTTTATTTTTTGTTTTTCGGTTCTAACATAGAGGCAGGAACTATTCGTGCATTTATCGACCACTTTCCAATTTACCACCTTAATAACTTGATTCGATTGAAAAATGATATTTAAGTAGCCATCAATTTCGTCAATGGGCTCATTTCAGATAAACGCGTCCAATAAAAAACCAATACACAACACGAAAATTCTCAAAACATTAGCAAAATGAGAAACCAGAAAGAAATGTTTAACGTGATATTTTCTAATATTCTAACATGAAAATTAATATGAACCACAAATCTATCCTATGAGTTAGAATTAAGATTAGTGAAATTTTTGCGGAAAACTGTTTCAAATAAATCCAAGTAGAGAGAAAAAACATAATGCATATTCAAAAATAGAGAGTTTTGTGCAAAAACTACCGATGTAAAAAGTCAATAAGGAAAACACCTGAAGGCCAAAATTAAAATTCAATGAAACTGTGCTGATGTGCTTCTGGAAAATGAGATATGGACATTAGCTATAAAATTAAATTTGAAGAAAACGAAAATCGAACAAATGAATAAGGAATAATGAAAGTATACGCCATAGTCTACACAGGATAAAAAACACTTTCAGGCATAAAATCGAGAAAAATAGAACCTGCCTAACAAAAAGTTAACGATATGATCCGAAACAACGGCAGAAACAAAAGAAGAAAAGAAAAAAAAAATGCCAAGTGCACTCTCGGTCGCTTGCGCACAGCGCAAAATTCAATTGAATGAAACAACTCGAAAACGACTATTATAATTAGACTGATAAATCAATTTGTATGATTTCAGCTAGCATGTAACTACTAAGAGGTTAGTAAATAATAAACATTTGTTGTTGTTGTCTTTGTCATCGTCGTCGTCGTCGTCGTCTTCATCGTCGTCTTCATCGTCGTTGTTGATGTCAATTATTATAATATACACATCGCATCTAATAAATCGTATATGGCCATTTTGTTTTCAATTCCATTTGATGTGCATTCGATGTACATTCGATGTGCATTCGATGCATAATTCAACTACAAATTCTGCACCAGCTTATTCAATGTACTTGTTTTGACGATTGGCATAAGTTCATGTGCAGAAAATGTCGTCGAACATGAAAATTTATGCTACTACGAACGGTTAGTTCATACGATGAGCGAACATTGTATATTCGCTTGCATTGATTGTGACAGTAGTGCTACGCAATGGAAACAAATTCTAGTACGTTTAGATGTTCAGTAATTTTGAATGTATATGTTGATTCACTGTGTATAAAATGCAAAGTATTTTCTTTTAAGGAATTGATCCTCGAACAAGAAACGAAGACAATCAAACGATGAAAAATCTTGTAACTATATTATTACTAATCAATGTATTCTCTATTTTGCTGATATGCTGTGGCTAAATGTGATTTACATGAATATAGCCCAAACGGTGGTCTAAAATTTCAAAATATACAAAAAAAATGATGATTTTTAGCAAAGCATTGCTAAACATCAAATCTACATAATGACTTAAAATGTATACCAGTTCAACATCTTCACTAGTATTTCCAATTCTAGAAAGATTCTTTGGCTCACCCATATTGACACATAGAAACTTTTTTCTTTATGAAAATTTTCAGTTTGAATAATATTAATGTGCAAAATGAATAAATTTAATCCAGTTTGATATGTTGTAAATATCTGGTAATTATATATTTGTATTAACTCCAATTTTATTTTTCTATAATATCCAATTAGATTACAATCATGTACGGAATAATTTTTCTTCAAATGTATTTGCTCTCTGTTTCTACATATCCCTCTCGTTCTCTCTCTCGTTCTCTCTCTCTCTCTCTCTCTCTCTCTTTCTCTCTTTCTCTCTTTCTCTTTCTCTTTCTCTACATCTTTGCTGTCTCTCTCTTTCTCTGCCTCTTTGCTGTCTCTAATTTAATGATTACACATTTAAATTGTATTCTTGCACCGTTGATGCCCAGAATTGTATTTCGACTACATTGCAAACAAATACGTTATTCCATATATGCACATTCGAATGACAATTATATAATAATCTACATTATTCCATTTTTGTTTATTTTAAGCATTGTTAGTACAAGTGTTTTATGTTGTTTTCAATTGAGATACATTTACATTTATGTTTATCATTTCAACAGATTGATTGAATCGATTGAATATATATATATATATGTGTGTGTGTGTGTGTGTGTGGATGTGTATGCACCATGTACTGAATGAAGTCTTGAAATAGTTGTAGATTTCCACTTGAGTAATTTTGGGCACCGGTTAAGATAATAGGCGATAACCACAGTAGCAATCACCATTATTGCGATTAACGTAAACACAAACCACTTTCTTTGAAATAAAAACAAGAGGCTTGGGCTTCATTTCAAATCTGGAATGTGTGTTAAACGCTAACGTTAATGGTTTTATAACGAACTAAATCCAGATTAACCATATGATGATGTGTGTAATAGAAGTTTTTTTGTTTTCTCTAGGTAGTTAGTTTTTTCTCTTTTCATTCTTTGTGTCTGTACGTTTTCAATCAATGTTATTGTATTTTATGTATAAACAGAGATCAATAGACGACCGGTATTTTGTACTTATAATTGAATATACTTTGGTGTGTGTATGTGTTTTGACTTGGCTAGTGTTTAGTTGTTTATGCAATATATTTCAAGTCATACAAACCGTTTTGAACAATGATAATTAAATAATTGTATATTGCTTGAATGGCAACTATAGAAATGCATGTTTTTGATACTGATATTGATATACATATTAATATTCATATAGATATATTGTGATTACAATTCGTTTTTATAACTTGATCTGGTCCTAATGTGTTTGAATTCTATACAATAACAAGCAAATGGTTGATTTCCAGCACCGACATAAATAATTGCACCTTTCTTCCATTTATATATATATATATATTATGAAGTTTCAATAACAAATGCTTGACATAAATAGTTGTCGATTTCTATCAAAGCTGTGTAAAACATGCCATTGGATTTCTAGAATGGCGCCGATTTCATTTTAATTCGTAAAAAAGTCAAGAAACAGAAGAAAAAATTAATTTGAACTAATCTGAACCAACGAAATTAGTTGATTTTTTGTTTCAAAACATCGATTGCTTCTATTATTATCAATTGAATGTCATCCAAATTTAATTGCTTTGAAGAAGAAATTCAATTTAAAATTAAACAATTCCTCATCTCATATGACAATCACGTGGGAAAGTACAATAATTAAATTTAATTGAAACCGATTAGACTCATTTCAATCATTTTTGACTAAAGAAAAAAAAAATAGAAAATCGAAAAGCGTCAACAAATAAAAAGCGGCGAGACGCAGGCACCCCCCCCCCCCCCCCAAAAAAAACAGTGAGCGATTGAAATCAAACTTTAAATGCCATCTAAAAGCGTAATGAAAAGTTAAACATGATAGACAGTTTCGAAAATGTGTTTGGTTTAATTAAAATTCAAAAATAAGCCATCATAGCATTAAATATGCGGCAGTAATTTAACAAAAAACTCAAGGCAAACGCCATATTAACGGGAAAAATAAATGTACAATTGTAATCACTGCATATTAAAACAGAGTAAATGATAAAATAATGAGAATATCCCATTTTTTGAAAATTGAAAAATAAATTGGAACAAAAGTTTTTGATTGAAATATCCGGTTCCGAGCAGACTTTATTTAAATATAAAGTGGCAAAGCACAATGGATTTTCACATCAAACACACTAAGAAATTGGACTATTAATTAAATGCTAAATATCTATTCCCACAAAACCCCAAACGATAATTCCGGTATCAAATCACATTTCAATTCTTTTCAACAAATCGAATTGATGGTCGGGCAATATGGGCTTTTATAAATGCATTCTAATAACCAAATCAAATTGCATATTATTAATGGTAAGTCGAATCGGCGTTCGATAAATTCAATGGAAAACCCTATCATCATCACCATCAAAATGGTTGTGTATCTCTTATACAAATTTTGCGCAATGATAATATTAATACTTCGTCAAACACACATGCATGCACATTTGGCATTGCACACAAACCGATGATAATGAACATGCCATTTTCCGCATGCTCTTCATATTCATTTCAGCAAATATTTTAATGGGAAAACAATATCATTTTTGCTCGCATACTATATTTGATTCGTTTCAGTATTCTTCTCATTTTGTGCCAACCAATGAATTATAATGTGAATTGCCATGAAGAATAAAACATTATTTTATACAAGTTATGATATTAAAATAATAAGTATTTTGAAATTTTCTTTCTTTCAATGATAACCAATTTACCAAAGCCAAACATTCATAAATAAACAATGAAATTGCTGCGCAAAACCGTTAAGACATTTGAATTTTCATGATTCAACACACTTTATTGCTGCAATAGAATTGTATCATAGCAAACAATCGTTTACAATATCGGCAGATTATTTCCGCATGTATTTAACAAGTATTCCCCGTTTAGGTCAAAAATCAATTAGTTAATAGAAAAAAAGTTGAATACAAAAATCGAATAACTTACATTTTATATGAACAACAACGTTGAGACTATGAGTTGAACACTGAAATCAAACATTCACTGTGGAATTTTCATGTCAATAGACATTTATTAAAATATTCATAAGAATAAATATATTTTCATGCATTTCTTTGAAATGACTCCAATAAATGTTGTTTTCTTATATTTTTTTCATCCCTTTAAATCCATCTCAACGTCCACAAATCATTTGCAAAATTACATTGCCATAATTTCAATAATTAAATACATATTCAATTGAATCGAATTGACATTTTCAGGCACACACATTCAGGTGATTTTTTTTTCTTTAATTTTTTCTCTTTTCTTTATTTTACAAATATTGCTTGTTTGTGTCTATTTTTTCCAATATATGTATATATAAATAGCAAATGCGTTAATTTGAAAATATCGATCTCGATTGATTGACAATATATTTATCGAATGATTATCAATTATTATCAATACTTTTTCATTTTATTGCAATATCATATATGATAAAGGAAGGATAAAAAAATGTGATAGTACAAAAAATGGCACACGTAAATTGTTAATCGGTGTAATTGACGGAATAATTCCCGTTTAAATCATTGCAATTTAATCATTCATTTGTATTTGTGTGTGTTTTTTTTCTTCTTTTGTTTCACTTTTTTATCGAATGAGAGCAGACACAATTACTTAATGGATTGTCGATTGATCGGCCTCCCGGTCTCAACAAAATGCCAGCACAAGTTTGATTTCACAATAAATAATTTCAAATTGATTTGATTGGCGCTGATTTAACTCGTTGTCACACACAATTTTTGATTTTTTGTTTTTCTATACAATTTTGTTTTTCTGGTGCACATTTCTATCTGATTTCATGACATTTGTAGGATGAATTGAATTGATTGAAATGACATTTGTGTGACTGGTATTTTTCTATTTTTTTTCTGATCAAATCAAAATTACAGAGTCTGCCTTGCAGACTTTCCATTGAAATTGAAACTATTGACTGCGACGATTTAAAGTGTTTTTTTTTTCTCAACTGAATTTATTTCAAACAGTTTAATTTGTTAATTTCCGCCAAAAATTACCAAAAAGGTTTTCAATATACATTTTCAATCAAAATTTTTTTGTTCATGCCATTAAAACCACATTGAAATTAGTTACGGCCGAACAAATAACCGAACGAAAAGAGTAGAGAAAACCAAAACAAATCATATTTAATTATTACAATGCATAAAATACAATAAATTGTATTGGTTTTTCTTGAATTCTGTTTTAATATAACAGTAAAAACGTTTTGCGAAAAACTACTATGTGAATAAAATGAATAAATTGATGTGCTATTCTCCGGTTTCAATTTCTTGACTATCGATTGAGTTTATGAGTCAAATTTAACACCTTTCCAAATTGTAATACTTTCAAGAAATTGAGCGCATTTTTTTCTTCTTTTCTGATTTAATTACGCATTGTTCATTGTTTTCATCCTTTAAATTAACATGGAGTTTTGTTTTTATTGATTCTGCACCAATTTCTCGAACATCGATCAGAATACAAAAAAACAAGAATCAATGCAGCAGTAGCAACAACAACACTAACAACACACTTTAAAGAAAGAAGACAATCGA
This sequence comes from Resseliella maxima, assembly GCA_029041755.1. Lineage (NCBI taxonomy): Eukaryota > Metazoa > Arthropoda > Insecta > Diptera > Cecidomyiidae > Resseliella > Resseliella maxima. Next base: position 14,364 of record JAQOWM010000112.1, on the reverse strand, counting down.
TTAATTTGGGGAACGAAGAGTGGTAACACATAAAGTGGAAAAATTTGTCTATTGAACAGTGAATGATTTACGAGTTTCAAATGGTTTGATTAGTTTCAATATATTTATTTTGTTTTGAAAATTTGGAAAAAAACCTTCAACGGCGTCTGAATTTTTATTCTATTTTGATTGATTCAATGATTCCAAAAATAGAATTTAACATTACGAAATGCGTTAAATTGGAAATCCAATCAAATAGAAATTCGAAACCACCAAGTATGTGTTACTCGAAAGCAATTCCGAAAATAAAAGTAAACAGAAATAAAAGAAAGCTAAGAGAGTAAGAGGAAGAGAGAGAGAGAGAGAGAGAGAGAGAGAGAGAGAGAGATTTAAAAAAAAAGTCTTTGGCAAAAGGCGTGATCGGAAATTAAAATCGAAGGTGTTCTACGAGTATAAAGTGGCCAGAGTCAAGATAACTGTAAGCAAATGTAACCAACAATGGAAGTGATCGAATGGGTGTGAAATGGTAAGGTAGCATTGAGTATAACAACGTGTAAATGATCTCTTGGAAAATTGAGACAATTACACTTTACACCAAGCCCTAATATACGATATGCTCGTTCCAATAACAAAAGTGACGACATAGCACCAGAAATGAACAAATATCTGCATTACATCATGCCAATCGTAAATGATTTGTACGCCAAATCAGCGCCATTCGATTGCGGGGTTTATTATATTATCGCACTTTGGATGATTTTTTACTCACTTAGGCTATTTATCTTGAGACTCGTCCGATGCTCTTTTTATTTTTCTCTTTTTTTGTGCATACGGTCGCGCAAATAATCAACTATATCGCTTCTGGGCTACTATAATATGTTGGAGAACACTGCCTTGCAGTTACTGTTAGCGATATGCTGGTTGAAAGTGATCTTTTTCGCGAACCAGATTTGCATTGCTCATGTTATTTTCTTTGCATTTAAATTGCAAAAAAGAAAGCAGCAATGTTGTATGAATGTGAGATGAAGTGTAAAAAAAAAATTTGCTGCACATAAATATTACATTATTCGGCTGAGATAATTGTCTGTTCGCAGTTATAATTGAGCTTTAGTGCAATTGATTCACAGGCAAACATTTTCTCTCTCTCACACTCCCTCTTTCATTCTATTCCATTTACTTCCATCGTGAACGTTGCCTGCCGAAATGTGAACGAGTCAAAGACAGAATCTTTTCACTGTTCTTTCATTAAATTACAATGAACAATGGACGAATGGTAGTAAGTTTGTGATTAAATTTCATCAAAACCCATTAAATTGCAATTGATTCTGGTAATTCGGTTATGCTCTCTTTCGATTTCCACATCGAAATCAGTAAATTGAGCTCGAGTCATGATTATTATTTTCCTAAACGAAAAAGAGATTTATCGATTTTTCGAATCATCAAACTCGAAAATGGATAAAACAGAAGAAAGAAAAATAGATCAGTTTCAGGGTTATTCTTGGGGTTTTAAGTTCATTCGATATGTTTCATTTGATGCGCGAGAAAGCGAATAAACAAACCTATCTCAAAATCAGTATAGAGAGTATCATCAGCTCTTTATTACATTAACAGTGTTTGTAGCGCGTAGCACACTCAAGAATGTTGTATAAAGCACAACCGATGAAACATATCAATAAATCTGTCAATGCAGCGATTTAATTTCTAGATAAATAATATACATACGACGCACACCACACATTGCACGCACTTTACCATTTCAATGTTCATTTTATCAATGCTGCCAAACGATATGTATATTTATCAATTGAAATGTGGCGCTCTGAAAATTCTCCAACTCTCTTTTACTAGATAATAATTCAATGAAAAGAACATGAAATCTCACACGTTTCTTTTTTTTCTTTTATTAAACTATTTTTAGCGTACAAAAAGTGCATCAAATGTCGATTGAACTCCAATCAGCTGTTAATATAGTGAGATAGAGAGTGTTTTTTTTCTTTTGCTGTACAACAAATGGAATATTTGACAAGCTATTTAAATTTCCATTAACTGTAAATTATTGAAATATAATATGTGTTGAGTGTTTCTTTAAAGAAACTTAGCATTGTGCCATGAAATTAGCCATAGAAGGTTGATCTCATGTGATTCAATTACTATTCGAATGAATCGTTAGGTGTATTTTTGTTTTTCTTTAATCGATTTTAGACAGTCAATTTTGAGTGTCGAACGATATAAGAATTGGCATCTGAATGTAGTTGGAATTTATATACATATCATTTCAAGCTGTTAAAAATGTTATCATGTTCATATACGGTGCGAATGATGAAATGTTATTTTAATGGAAATTGCCAACCGTTAAATTCGATTCTAGGTATTACCAACAGAATTCAAAATTCCCGAAAATTATTCAAGTGAAGATAGATATAAATTTTAATGTCAATCTTTATAGGCCAATATTTACTTTTGTTTATGTAGAATCTCAAATTCTTCCATTTGTTTTCATACATGAATTCAATTCATTCATATACATATTTTTAAAATTCTCATTCGATGGATGAATGAATAAATGTACTTTTTTCAATTTAATATTTACCAAAAATACCAAAATCAACCATGAATTGGGGATTTACTCGTTTTGGCAACAATATTTGCATTTTTATTATATACAAAATTAAAAAATAGAATGAAATGACAAAATAAGGAAATAGAACAATAGAAGAAGATATTTTCACTAGAAACAAAACAAAATAGCAATATAATAGATTTCTGATCGGCCGAATCATAAAATTATACAAAGTTTATGAGTCGTGTTCGTGTTTGATTTGAAATATAAATGGATTTTTCTTTCATCGTAAACATGTACTAGCTATTGGATTCCATTAGAATACATTTATTTAGTGCTTCATGGGTCGTGTCATTGCCATTTATAGAAGAATTAATAAAAAAAAACTATGGACAAAATATGAAACAGATAACATAACCAGTAAAAATGTCAGAGACAACGAAAAGTCATTTGACTCAGATAAAAAAAAAATCGCATTGTAATTAAGCATGAAACTCATAACAATATAAAAGGCACATAAAAGTCTTGCTTATGATTCCAAGTTTTTATATCATTTTGATAAATGAATTCGCTTTATTTTTTTCATAGTTTTTGATAAAAGAACAATCTAATAAGATAATAATAAAAAAAAATATATTTAAAAATTGCTACTTCTGAACTGTGGTTGTATGGAATTCATCAAATTTAAAACATTGCATCATTCATTGTTTTCATTTTTTTCTTTTTGCTTTTTTCTTTTTGCTTTTTTCTTTTTCCTTATTTATTCATACATGTTTGACTAAATAAATAAGGATATATCTTGTCGAAATTATGAAAGAAGCAGATGAAGAAATAAAATGTTATTTCGGTCAAATTAATGGCATTTGTTTTACCCATTGTATTGTACAAATAATTGGATTTTTTTTAAGTTAAAATAAAGAAAATTGTAAACGAAATGGAAAATATGCAATTATTCGTATTCTTTACATATCGTGCAATAGAACTATTATTTGCTCGAAATTGATAATGCTGAGTAGCTAAATGACAAAAGAATAGACATTTTACGAAGGACATGTCTATTATTCCAGTTTCTTTGTATGAAATTGACGTTATAAGGTGCATTTAATATGCGTACGGAAATGTCCAGAAGGTGTGTGTGTGGGTGAGAGAGAGAAAGTAAAAGTGAGAGAGAAAGAGAAAGAGAAAGAAAAAGAATGAAGTGTACAAGCACTGCATGCAATTGAAATTCGGGTACATGCTGAGAGCATATAACAAATCTGTGACAGCATGACATATTTCGATAGTTTGTCTTTATTTAACTTGGTGCCAAAATGCAATCACATTTTATGATTGCTATAGATTTTATGTTGTAATCTAATACTCACTATGCTGCTGAAATAATTGAGAATTGACGAGAGAAAATGGCACTTCGTTGTTGTCATACCTAAGGTTTATTTGCACTTTTAATCTGTTTATCTTTGTTTTAAACTGTTTTCACCAATTAGAATGTATTGTTTCGCTACTCCTTGACTTAAGCACACATGGATTCAAGTTTTTTTTATTTCAAGTTTAGTCATTTACAAATTATATATTTCTTTTTAAAAATTCATCGAGTAGCGAACTGGCATTGATATTTACTGCCTTTTTTACGATAGGTATTGTTCATTTTTATTGCCACGTGATTGAACAAAAGAAAATGTAGATTGAAAAAATGCTCACCTGAACTGGGCCTATCACTGTAACGCGTGCAATAAATCCATGCTGGCCAAAGTTGAGATCCGTTTTCGTCTTTAGTACTGCCTGTTTCAGATTTTGTATCATCCGATGACTCCATGCCGGAATCCAAGCTGTTCGATTGATGGTTCTTTGTCGTTGCTACCGTTATTTCATTTGATACGGACGATGATGTTGAAACGGTTGCTGATGTTGAATCACTAGACAATGAACCCGTGCTCGGTGCATTGTCCAATTGGCATGAAGGTCGTTTCATTGATTTTTTATTTGGAGATGATTCAGAACGAGCTGGTGATGTTAATTTTGTATTATTCAGTGATGATAGTGGTGTGCTGGGATTTTGGCCAATTTGAGAAACGGTTTTGCATAAATTTCCCAATGGTGGATATTTTGCAAGAACACTGTCATTCAATAGCCTTGTTTGATAATATTGTTGATATTGTTTTGAACTGTTTAAAATATCCTCATGCAATTTTGGATAGAGGCTTTTCGCCAAGGCTTGTGTATTTTGCTGTTGCGTCTGATTATAAAAATCAGGATAAAGTGATGAACGATGATGATGTGGATCAAGTGGACTACCATCGATAAAAGCATGGGCTCCAGCACGATGAAGTGACTGTTGAGCAACGGCCACTGCAGCTTGATAATGGCTTAACAATTGTTGCTGATGTAAATGATGCTGATGTACTTGTTGTTGAGGTGATAAAATATTTTGCGCAAGACGATGTACATCGCTGCTTGGAATAGCATTTCGAAAATCGATGCCTACATTTTGATGGAATTTTGCTCGCTCGTCTGTTACATCAATCTCCTCTTCATCATCCCCATTATTTTTTTTATTATTTTTAAACAAGAAAAAGAAAACATAAATATTAATCTTCATATATGTTCACATTCAAATTAGAATTGATTAAATTTGCGAAGTTCTTATTCTAATATGAAATAATACAAAACAGTTTATGTAAATAATCTCATCAAGGCAATACTGAACTGAACGGTATTATTATAAAATTTGAAAATTCCAATTTTTAGAAAATACAATAGCCAGATTTGTATTTAAACCGTCGAGTCAAATCAAACAAAACGAAATTAACAATGAATTAAACGGTCCAAATGTAAGTAAGTGTGAATTGTGTCAGTTCTAATTAGAAGAAACACTTTGTTGCAAGCGAAAACAGGATTTTTAAACAAAATGAGAATCAAAACCTGTCCAATAAAAAACAATAGATTCTTCACTCACCATTTGATTCTTCATCGTCAAATTCTTGTCGACGATCAGATATGGTTTGTTTGGGTGATGTTGCAGCATTTTCATCGCCACATTCACCATCATCACCATCATCACCATCATCACCATCATCACCATCATCATCATTACCGCCATCATCATATGGTCGAAATAAGACATTGTTTTTCTTATCACTTATCACTTTGTTATTATTTCGACTGATTTCATTATTATTTGTGGGCAATTTTGTATTGCCAAAAGTATTGCTCAAAATATTTGTGATTGAAAATGCGATTGATGTATTTGATGTTTGTTGTCTGGGTGATAATTTTTCAGCTTTAGATCGTTCATCGCGTTTTTCTTGTTTAATATTTGAAATATGTAATGAAGGTGATGTGTTACGTTCAACATCAATTGCACTGATCGACGATTCATTAGATGTTGTTGTTGTAACTGGTGTTACCGGCGGCGCCATTGACATCTCTTGTTCGATAGTGAAACTATATGTTCAAACAGATAAGAAAACAAATTTTTGTTATTATTGACAAAGATTTCTGTTTTACAAACAACATTAAATTCAACATCAATGCAATGATGTGTGTTATTTTAGTTGAAATTTGGCTTTTTCCAAGATTCTTGAAATTATTATTGTTTGGTAACAAATTTCTACACAAACCCGTTGTTATAAAAGCTGTTCTGTGATTCAGTGCCGTTAGTAATCAATACGATCGCTGTTTTTTGTGGGGAATGTGGTATACCAGGCGGACTTGGAGCACTTTGTGGACTACAACGATCTTCGAATGCCATTTTCATTTATGATGTTCGTTGAATTTACAAAATGATTCACAATAAGAAACACCTCACTAACACTTTTCTATCTCACGGTTTCAGTTCACCAAAAATAAAATAAAATAAAACTCAAATGTCTACGCACAAAAAGAGAATTCAATTTATTTTTAATTATTATATCCGATTCTTATTTTACTTCACAATATGTTAATAGGAATAGAAATTGAATGAAACAAAAATACAATTTAGTACACTTGACTTTTGGGCTCTCACTATGTTCAATGTACAATATTTGAACGAAAAAAAAAATGAATCAACAAACGTGAATTTGAAAGAAAAAAAAAAACACGATTCGTTTCTTTGCGACTCGAGAATTTTGTATGACGTGACACAGTCAAATGTCACCTGTAATCTGACAGACGGTTGAGTAAGAACTCATATTCGACGACTAAATTTGTTGTGTCTCTATTAAACATAATCTTCGTTTTGTCGTGTTTTTAGTGTATAAGTGTTCATATATTTGTATTGGTGCCTTCCAATATACTTTGCAACGCCTCCTTTTCCTCTGCTCAATGTTTTGCTGGCAAATGAAGAACGGAGTATGACAATGAATGATGCTAAACATAATATGTTGGAGCAAGATGTAAAACATTTACATGGTTCGTTGTGCGCACCGAACAAAGGTGGAGATTGAAACATTGCACACACTTGCACTTATGCATGTATGCGTTATATGTGCTTTAATATGGTGTATGTCTGTGTTCCAATTTGATGTTTGAATTACCACGCTCAAGTCTTAACTTTTCGTTACAATCGGATGTTCGTCGTTCGTATTAAGATCGTAAATACGAGTTCAGTTACTTGTATTTTGAGCATGTTTGCAATGCGTATGGCCAGTATATGTGGTTGTCTATACATGTGTGAGCTTGTTGACAGTTTATCAACGTTATTGTTTCTGGTTGAGCTCTTCTCTATTTTCGCTAGAGTGGATAGTATTTATAGTATTTTTTTTCACTTTTTGGGGATTTAAATAATACATTTTCAATGTTCAAAGTATTGTATCACAAATATGTGTACTCAAACCGATTCATATCGATCCACACTATTCCATTATATTGGTTGCTTGTTCACATTCCATCCAATTTCTGTAATAAGCTCGTTTGCTGCCACTGCATATTCTTATTCTGAAGCGTTTATTTGAAAAAAAAAACACAAATTCGGAGGGGCCGGACTTCAGCCAATCTATGCAATGTGCTTCGCCACAATACAGCTATATTATACACAGATGTGATAATTTCAATGATTTTTGTTGTTGCATTTCGTTTGCTATGAAATTATCCATTTATACTTTATTACATTATCAATGCTATATATATATCTATATATATTATACATATAAATGTGATTCGCGCGTAGATTGTCTTGTTTTATATGCCAAGAGAGATACTAATATTGAATGAGCTTATGTTATTTCTTTGAAATGTTCACCTCTCGTTTATTCTATCCTTTTCTTTATGGCTCTTGATTGAAACGACCGCATTCCTCTTGTGTTTATTCAATCGTTTGCCTTTTTCACGTTCTGTTTTGATTGAAAAATTTTCAGCAAAAGTAACTTTTTGATGTGAAAATCTGTGAACAGCAACAGCAAACAACAGTGTCCGCGCGGCACAAACCGAAACAAATGAGCGAATGGTCTTAGTATTTGGTGATTGGCTTATTGATGAATGCAATCTGAAAATATTTGTGATGAAAAGTGCATATGTACGGACACATCACAAGAAGCTTACCGAACCGAACTAAACAAAACAAAACAAAACAAAACAAAACAAAACCACACTAAACAACCATATTCTTCCGTCGCGACTATCAATGTGAACAAAAACGAAACAACTCTATTTTTTCTTTAATATAAATGTATACACACATTTTTATACTCAATGAATGCGCATAGTCACATGTAATTTTATATTTAAGCGAAATAAAAAAAAAACACCAATGAAAAACAAGCATACTTACATATACGCATACAAGTAAACGTACACAGAACAGAAATTCATACGAAAAGCAAGCAATACAACGTAATGCAACGCACAAAGGAATTCAATGTAACTTTCTACCGACAAACAATCATATTAAATTGAATTGGCTGAAGTCAAACGATTTTTGCTTTCAAAATTATTTATTTACAAATCTCATGTCTGTGTTGTGCTTATTTTTTTAAAAAAAATTTTTTTACTTTTGTCGCTCGTAAACTGCTCCGTTTTTTTTAATACCCGCTACAGTCGTGATTGCCGTCTTGTACTTTACGTATATATCGAAAATACGCGCCACTTCATTTCCATTAATCATTGAACGTGCTAACTATTGAACTCCGGTAATTGGTATACGCATTTTATGTGTACCTAATTCAAATAATAAAATAATACCTGAGTGCATGCTTACGTATCCATAAAAGCTGCATAACGAATAACACCACTGACCAAATACATATTCCAGCTTGCATTCAATGACAGTAACATTGTCGATGCAATAACAAATTCTATACATAAAATTACACACAATTGACTTTCGGGCACTGAATATATATATACATATATATATATTTGACGCGACGTCTCTATTTCTCTGAAGATCAAGATGATGGCAATCTTCATCTAATTGACGTTGTGGCATTTAAACTTTAAACTTTCATTCCATTTAATCAACAAAGGAAGAAAAAAATTTCAAATATAGAAACGTGATAGAGATAAACAACTTGATAGAATGAATTTAAGCATAATAATTGATTGCTATGATCTTCTTTAGATAATTTATTTGATTATACATTTAAATATTCGGCATGCAATGTGAATTGTTCTATATTAGAATGAATGAAAGAAGGACAAATACCAATTCACCAAATAGCAATTGTGTTATTCATAATAAATGTTCACAAAAAATAATATATAATGTACCTAGTGGTGTCAATGTATGAAAAATATGTGCGTTTGTCCGTCCGAACAATCGGACTGGAACGGCTTGACGGACAACACGAACTGTCAACAATAAATATATATTTTCTTTCAGATGGAATGATTGTTAATAAAAAATATTCTTTTGAATTGATGAGATTATGAAAACATAGAAAGTAAATTTGAAAGAAATGTATTTTTATATATTTTTATATTTGTCCAAACATTTTGTGTCGAGCCTCGGTATTCGTAAGGTCATACAAGGAAAATCTGGACATACAAAATATTTCGCTTTGTACTTTACTGATTTTTAAGGGGTAAAAGTCAATGAAGGAAATAAATCAGACAAATAATCAACAAATCAGTCATAGAAAACCAATCTATTCTAATTTTGATATTTTGGAAGAAAGACCTTGTTTTTTTTGGCTTTTCATCTCTTCACTTGTACCGAATGGAAAATTATTCGAAATTTCTAGGGTTTTTTGAATAAAAATTCGATTTCTAGACGTCTTTTTTCCACTAGATTCAATGAAAAAGAATTACCTCTCCTTGATTTTTCGAAATTAAACAACCCCCCTTTGATTTCCAAGCTTCAAAATCTATAATTTCCATAAAAATGTAATCAAGATACTATTTTTGAAAAAATTGTAAGTTTTCTTCAACAAATTCGTAAATTGAAATATATATTTTTGGAAAATCTCTTTTTTTGTCTTATGTTTTAAGTAAAAGGTATTACGCACAATTTGGGACTAATATGAGAACTCAATAAAGCAAAAAACGCCAATGGGAAAATCTCTCATTTGAGACTAATAGTTAAAAAGGGTGGATAAAAAAACAATAGCAGGATATCATTTCGAATGAGGTGGATTTCCTATAGAAATTTTTTTGCAATTGCAAATTAGAGTGCAAAACTTCTAGTTTTCATTTAAATTGTATTTTACTACAACATTTCCATGCCCAAATTTTCTACTTGTCAATAAGCAATTGATTTTTCTCAAAAGAACATCTTAAATCCATTACATCTGTAATTTAGTCAAAATATGATTTTCTTATAACTGGTAGTCTTCTGAGTATCTTATTAGTTTTTTTTTTCTCTTCAGCAGTCAATTGGCTTTATTACTCGTCACCACTTCAACATATACTGAATAATGACACAAGCAAAAGTGAAGAAAAAAACAGTCAAGTCCAGTACAAAGTCAGTGACTATAATTCAATTAAATTAATAAATGCTTACACATTTTTAGGTATTATTCTCCCCAAATTACGTGCGCTACTACGGTTTCAACCAATTTCATGCACGAAACAAATTAAATTCGGTATATACGGTTGAAGCGCGATGTGCCATTGTTGTTATTGTTGTTGGTATTTTTTTCTTCTCTCAGTTGCTTCCATTTGTCGTTTCAATTTGAAACATAGCCAGTTTAACAATTAACACACAGTAAGAGAAAGAAAAAAAATGTAAGCACAACACTACAATGGCAACAATAATCAAATAAAAGGTAGTTCGTTCTGCGTGCTCAATTAGGCCATAGTTCGATTGAGAGACTCTTTAGAAGAGTTTTTCATTTTAATTTTGAGTGAAACGTGTAAACATTCATTTAAAATGATTAAAGAAAATCGATGTGCCGTTTTTTTGTGAGTTATAGCACAGCCATGCCTCTTCATTCCACGAGATTCGAATTCATTACATATTGCGTCTTTCTTTTGAAACTCTCGATAAAATTCTTGAATCACCAAGATATACGACCATACTGTCATTGTTGCTACCATGCCAAAATAATGCTATAACAGAAGCGTGTAATTATATTGAATAAACGCAAGGACCAATCATTTTCAAGAGAAATGGTTTCGTATTAATTGCATACGTCATCTCTTTGAAATAAATTCGTTTAACTTGATGGTTGATTTTTGAGTTAGCTACTTTTAACCTTTGTACCAATTATAAAGTAAACTTCCCATTATTCTTAAAATGCTTTATAAATGGAGAGCCACGAAAAAAACCAACTTTCACATAGATTTTTTTTATGTGCACAAGATTCCTTAATACAAATATATTTCTTCATTTTTTTATGTTAATATTATGGTAAAATAATATTCACTGGTGTAGAAGAATGTTTGACAGTTGTAGCTGTTTCGAAACCAATAAGTCGTTTGAAGACTGAACACGATTTGCATGCACATATATCCCATTTTGGATCACATGTAAAATGTTTTTCGATGGTGGCTGTAAGAATTATATTATCATCAATTGTGAATGGTGAAGTTTTTAGAAGACCGAATGCAGTCACTTGTGTAATGATTAAACTATAGCTTCCAAATTTGATATTAAAATCACCATCAAATGGTAACTGAATAACTTTTATTGTACTGTCATTTTTTTTTCAACCAAGTTGCAAATGCTTGTGTTGATATGAGTTCATTTAATTTACACAGAAGACTTTTGTATTCATAGTGTGGAAAATGTAAATGTTTATAGTTAGAAAGACTGAATACAGTCATGTAGAAACGTAATCCATCTGAAGTTTCAAATTCGCGTAGACGACAGAGACTTTCACCGAATGCATACTCTCTTATTGTAGTAGGTTCATTCATACAGTATAAACGATAACAAAAACACCGGTTCATTTTATGTTTTAAAACTTTTCTTTAGCTTACTGAAATTATACTATCTTATGCGTACGACAGATTCAATACAACTGATAATAAATATGATAGAACTCTATATATAACTAGTAGTTTCTTTAAATGTATTACTTATTCAACTAAATTATTTTCTGAAATCCATGAATTATGTTCATTATCGAAGCCGAGCCATTTCACGTACACACGTCCATTTCTCCTACGAATTATTTTTTCAACGAGATACTCATTTGGATGTTTAACATGTTGAAGTTCTTCAGCATACACAGAACCAATAATGTCTTTATTTTGATAACTTTTGAGTAGATATGTGATAGGATCTGTATTATATTGAACTTTTCTCACTGTAGAAACCTCTGTTGTCCAATTTTGAGTATAACCTTTATCAAACATACTTCGATATTTACTCATTCTCACATAATCACCAACTCTAAATTTAGCCATTCGACGTTGAGAATAATCACGCTTGTATCGGTATACCGTATCGAGTAAATCTTGTTCATTGCCCGTGTTCACTTCATTAGGTGTTATTTTTATTGTTCTATGTCTAAAGAAAAATAAAATAGAGCAAAATTGAAAAACATTGCTAGTAGAAAACGTATTATTATTATTATTATTATGCTCACCGTGTGTTATTGTAGGTATTCATAATGTTTTGTAAGATATCATACCACTTGTGTGATCCACGTAAATTGAATTGCATATGTTGTTTACGCTTGATTGTCCGAATCAAACGTTCAACAGTGCTTGCTTTTTTAGTACTATATGTAGAATAATGGTTGATATTGTCGTATTGTTTGAATAATCGATTCATTGCACTGTTGAAAAATTCTTTTCCATCATCAGCGTGTAAATTTTTAATGTGTTCTCCAACTTGTTTGAAAATTTTTCCTATTGATTCAGTTGTACTTTTCGCTGTTTTATCTTTCAATGCTTCTGCGTATGCTTTTTTTGTAACATGATCAATGATAAAATTAAAATGTATCTATACCCACGATTTTTTATGTTTAAATGGTTGCATATCGATAAGATCAGCTTTAAATGTATCAGCAATACCACGCATTGAATACTTGCGTCGCTCAAAATTTTTTCGAGCATCACGATGAATTTCTCTAACTATTTCCGATTTAGTCATCTTTACAAACTCATGTATTACTATTGATTAGTTGTTTGATGTAATTTTTTATATCCAAAATAAATTCACAATATTCTCAAAAAAAATTTCATTAGTAATATTCACACTTTTCTTGAGGCGAATGAAATCCCTTGCATCCAAATTTAGAGATAAAAAGAATTTTTCCAATTCCCTCAAGATTAATATTGATTCACATAAGAAATCTGATACCGAATTTGATAATTAATATAATTAGTATTTATTTTTGAGACGAAATGATAAAATAGTGGTCGTTTATGTTTGGGCAAATAGTTTTTTATTTTGTCGATTAGTGTTATGAATGATTTATTTGAGAAGTAAAAATGTTCAGGAAAGCCGGTATTGAGTAAAAAGTAATGTATTTATTTCAGCGACATGTGGAATGGTTGCAGCGCTATTTTTATTTCATGTTCAATGCAAATAAAAGTGGAAATTGATCGTATATTCAATGTATAATGAAAATCAGCTTGTTTAAGTGATTAAAGAAAGTTCTCGCGGAAAAAATATCGAAAAAGAAAGAAAAACAATATGTTATCGAAGGCTATAGATATAAATAAAATAAATAGAATTAAAACTAGTACGCATTGTTGGATCTACAATCCACTATTCAACTTTCTGTGAAGATTATGATCGATGATTGGGAAAAATCGTGATTAAATTAAGTTAATGCTCGACTCGAATACTAGTTATACTTGCCTTAACAATCCCTCTATCTAACACAATGGCGCTTAATAATTTCACCATCCACACTCCTTTTGAATGTGCGTAAATGCAAACATACCGAATTTAAAGTTTCAAGATCATTGCTTCATATAATTGCTCTTCTAAATATTGTAATCAGTGAAATGAAGAGAAAACATTAGATGAATAATAATCATGTATTTTTTCATCATATTATAGTATTAATGCCGATTTATCATTTTTTAATTATTGTATAATTCACAAAATAAAAAATTTTATAGCCCCCCCCAGAAGTCGCTTACATCTTTATATGCTCAGTTGTAACAAGACAATTTGCATTGATTTATTTTTACGATCGATCGATCGATCACATGTTTAATGTTCCAGGCCACTTGTTGACACTAAAGGATGAAATAAATGTGAAGCAAAATCAAAGACGACACATTATAAAAAAAATAATATTGTGAATACATTAGTATTTTCCTACAAATATGCTGATTATTTCACAAATATGCTCGTAATTATTGTAAGTATGTTCAAGTTGATTCAACGCGCAGCAAGTCTCTTTCATCACCACAATCAATCCCGCCATTTACTGAAAGCAAGTATAAATAAGAAAGAAAGAGAGAGAAAAAGGAAGAACCATTGAATATAAATATATTTATTAAAG